>MU786203.1:0-14042 GCA_026770625.1 Nicotiana glauca
GAGCTTAATACTTGGGTTTTATTTGCAACGTCCGCAGAATCCTATTTAGAGGATATACATTGGGCGTGATCAACAAGCAAAAGAGAAAGGGCTATTTTTTCTCTTTATCAGAAAGATTTTCTAAGAAAGAAAGAGCTTAGTACATAAACATTTGGTTTGAAATAATTGTTTTTTTTCGAAATATGATGGGAAAATGTGAAGGGTGTAATGTCACATGCGCTCGAATTTGACTATGATTCGTGTAACGTGTGCCATATGCACAGATCCCACTAGAAGACCATAGTATTCGTAATCATAATTTAATTGGTTTTACACGTGCAGGTAGCTTCCTGGAACCGAGAGTTAAGGTTGGGTATAGTAAAGACAAAACCTTAATTCTTGTTAGAGCCATTGACAAGCTTAAGTAATATTCTTAATTGTTCTATGAGGCGATCATTTGTAGCACATGCTGACAATATTAGTACTCAAGCATATGTATATTAAACATTTAACATTATGGATTCGAGTTTGGATTAATTATACCACAATTAAAATCTATTTTAATATTAATATAATTATACCGTATCTGTGACAAAATTATTGAGTTTGGATGCTGCCCCTGTATTCAATTACACCAGGTATCATCTTTTGAACTTTTCTTCTATGATCTCCAATTTATGTAATTATATATGTTCAATCTGACTTCGAATCGTAGCCATCCAGAAGTATAGTTAAACTGAAACTGAGTGACAGGTTGGTTTCAATTAGTGAAATTGATTTTGACAAGTTTTATATATTTACATGATCTTCACTGTTTAATTAGCTTCACTTGAAAAGAACATTTTTCGAAAAATTTGAAAGAAGTACAGTATCAGGTATTTCCCAACTCTGAATTTGCTAAAACACAGAATTATTATTGAGATAAATAATAATACTAACCGTGAAACAATCTTGTAAATTTTTCATTTGTTTACAATGAGTGTGATACTAATTAAGAATGCGAGTCTTTCAAATTTAACTAAATAAAGCATACTGAAGATTGTTTGACCAATTACATCATGCTAAGATTAGGTTTGAGATATAATAGAGATCTTTAAAGTTTGGATTCGGCAGAACTTTGAGACATATAATAGGTCATGTTTGGGTGTAAAATAAAGGTGTTTTACAAGTTGAGTGACTCTCCAGCAAATTAAGACAGAGAATTAAATTAGATGTAAGTTGTAATTTTGTTAGGTTTATCTTTATATTTATATAGTTTAGTCGGCGTTCAGTCGAATTCCAGCCACTGCCAGCACATGGAGTTCTTTGGGTTGTTTTATTTATTTTAAGTTTTAAAATCCATGTTAATCGTCTCTTTTCTTTTTCTTTTTTTTGCAACTTGATAAATAAAACAATTTGTGATAAGTTATGTTATTTTGGGTTTTGATGATTTGCCAAATAGTCTCGAGGAAATCAGTTAGGAACCAGATGTTATCAGTTCTTTCGGTCTTGTTATAATATGTTTCTTCATGTTTTGATGCCTGGCCAACAGTGGCGGACCCAGGATTTTGTACAAGCGGGTTTAGTCGGAGAAGTCCATAACTAACATAAGCGGTATAAGCTGTATAAGCGAGTTCAAAAATAATTTCTATACAAAATTTACCTTGCTTTAGCCATAATTTATACATATACACAATATTATTTTTTGACGAAGCGTGTTCAATTTAATTCACTTCTCACCACTTGGGTCCGCCCCTGCTGGCCAAACATTGTCGAGCAACTAGATAAGGGCCAGATTAATTTCTCAATTGTCATATAGTCAACTCTACAACTGTAAAAGTTGTCTCACCATACTGACTAGCAGCAGTACACCACTGCTTGCTAGAGGCCAAATTCCAAAAGATGAGATGTCCCTATCAATTCTCATTTGCTCTCTCATACATAAATAAAGTATTACAAGGTTTGTTCTAACACTTGTAAATCTGAAAATCACATTCTCTCAAGTGCTAGTCGGAACTGCTCTCAAGTTGTATTCAAGAACAAAGTTATTACAAACTCAAGGACCAGATCCCAATACTGAAAATGTCTTAGGTCCTTAGATTTGTTGAGTCTTTGGCATTTATTTTTTACTTGTAATCCTACACTACTTTCGAGAAGTGCTTTTGTAGGATAAAGTTCAACCATTGTTGTTTTGGTTTTCTTGACTAGAGTTAGTCAAGGTGAGTTTGCTGTGAAATAGAATTATTGCAAAGGGCTTAGAATAGAATTATTGTAAGGGGCAAGGGATTACGATTTTAATTTCTAGATTGCAATATGTTATAATTTGAAGTTATTCGATTTAGTGGAGTTGAAATCCTACTTTGGTAGGCCGCGATTTTTAATTCCTTAAGCAAGGAGCTTTTCAGGTAAATATCGTGTGATTTTTACTTTCTGTCTCTTTGCTGTAGGAACAGATAGAGAACCTGGTTCTCTATACTGTTTGGTGGATTCCTAGTTTCTATCAATTTGGTATAGAAGTGATTTTACATATTTGGTGATAAGATTTGATTATCAAAATTGAAAGAAATTCTAGGCACATAAATCATTTTAAAAAGGCAAAA
Source organism: Nicotiana glauca (assembly GCA_026770625.1). Lineage (NCBI taxonomy): Eukaryota > Viridiplantae > Streptophyta > Magnoliopsida > Solanales > Solanaceae > Nicotiana > Nicotiana glauca. The sequence continues at coordinate 2,559 of MU786203.1, forward strand.
AGAAAGAACTAGAGGCATGATTTTAACTCTTGGAAGTTCTTGTAAATTAATTAAAGCTTATTTTGGAGAATAATGTAATTATATGTGATGACCCAAAAGGTCATCTTATATTTTAGAGCTCGATTCTGCGCTGTTGAGCCTTAAAAATCTCATTTTACTCTCCTCGATTTGCGCGGTTAGTCCGGGCATATTTTCGAAAAACTTTTATGTTTAAAGTAGATGAAAATAAGAATTTTTGCTTTAAAAGTTAATTTTAGTCGACTTTGATCAATATTTTAAATAAATAGATCCGGACCCATATTTTGACTATCTCGATGGGTCCGTATTGAAATATGGGACCTGGGCGTATGCCTAAAATCGAATTCTGAGGTCCCTAGCTCGAGTTATGAATTTTTGTTGAATATTAAAAGTTTGAAAATCCAATAGTTTTAAAGAATTGATTTATGTTTGGCCTTATTGATAACCAGTCCGTATTTTAATTTCGGAGCCCGGTACAGGTCCGATATAATATTTATAACTTATATTTGAAATTTGGTGAGAAACGGAATTGGTTTGACATGATTCGGACATCCAGTTGTAAAGTTAGAAGTTTTAAAGCTTTCTTGGAAATTTCATTCGATTTGGTGTTCAATTCGTAGTTCCAGGCATCATTTGGGCGATTTGATCACACGAACAAGTTTGTATGATGTTTTAGGACTTGTGTGCATGTTTGGTTTAGAGCTCTGAAGGATCGGGTGAGTTTCAGATAGGCTTTGGGATGTTTTGAACTTGGGAAAAAAATCTTGTTTTTCTGCAGTAAGTGTTTTCTAGTTTCCTTCTTCGCGTTCGCGAGACTACTCTCGCGAATGCGGAGCACTAGGGGGTCTGCTCTTCGCGAACGCGACCGGCAACACGCGAATACGCGGAGTTATTGGAGGTGGACTGGGAATCAGTGGGTTGTTCTACGCGAATGCGAGCTAAGGCTCGCAAACACGATGGCTAGGGGGGACAGACCATCGCAATGCATAGGCCTTCTGGGCTGCTACCCTTCGCGAACATAGCAGGCCCTTCGAAAAATGCAAAGAAGGTCTGCCCAGTTATTAAAAACAGAATAAAAAACGGGACTTAAGCCGTTCTTTCAAATTTTCAAAAGATAGACGGCTTAGAGGCGATTCTCCCAAGCTAATTTCTTCCCCAAAGTATTGGTAAGTGATTCTAAACCACTTTCTTACAATTACCCATTGCATTTCATGAATATTCAACCTAAAATCTAGAGTGTTCATGGTAGAATTAGGGGTTTTAGGTAGAAACTAGGGATTTGGAAAATTGGGGATTTAAACCTTGAATTGAGGCCGGATTCTAAAATTAATTATATATTAGTGCTCGGGGGTGAATGGATAAATGAATTTTGGCCCGAACCTCGGATTTTGACCAAGCGGGCCCGAGGTCGGTTTTTGACTTTTTGGGAAAATATTTGGAAAATCTAAATTTATACATTATAGTTGATTCCTTTAGCATTAATTGATGTTATTGAGTTAATTGTGACTAGATACGAGTGGTTTGGAGGTGGATACTAGAGGAAAAAGGGTAATCGAGCATTGAGTGGCTCATGAAGCGAGGTAAGTGTCGTGTCTAACTTTGATTCGAGGAATTCGGAACCCTAGACTTATTTGTTATATGAAATCCATGTGAGCGGAATATATGTGAGGTAACGAGTATTTATGCGCTGCCAAGTTATCTGTTTCTACCCGTTTCCTTCCCGTTCTTCTTATATTGTCTTTTTCTGCCTTAACTGTTACATGTTTTACTTGTATTTCCATGCTTAATTGCCTCTTGTTAGACATTGTTTCTCTTTGTCGAAGGTATTAGTTATTTCGTAGCTTCGTTGTCTCTTATTATTTGCTTAAGCTGGTGATCGGTACTATCAAGGCATATTCTGGATTGGGCTGAGTAGTATTACTTGTGTAAAGTCTCATAGTGTATAAGATTCCTAATTGTTTGGGTTTGAAGTTAGGCCTTGTGAAGGGTAATGTGATTTGAATTGTGAAATTTCTGTACTTGCTGAATAACTAATACTGATATGGTGGGATCGGGTTGCGTGCCGCAACAGGTGGAATAAGTGTGATATATTATGGAGGAATAAAGGTGCAATGATACGTACGATGGGATCAGATTGCACACCGCAACGGGTGTAATAAGGGTGGATTGTGATGAAATAATGGTGAATTGTGATTGTGATTATTGTGATATGGTGGGATCGGGTTGCACGCCGCAATATTTTACTTATATTTTGTTGTTGTTGTTAATAAGAGAAAATAAGGGAGGAATATGAGATGTACGGTGGGGTCGGGTTACACGTCGCAACAACCTATATGTTTATACTTTTCCTTGAATGTGTTAGCCGTACGGTAGTCTTAAATTGCACTTAAGGATTGGTAGTAGCTGAACACTGATGATATGCTTCGAGAACCATATTCATTTCTTGCAAGTTACTACTCTATTTTATCAAGTCTTTCTTTCTGCTTTTATTATCTATTGTATGCAGGTTATATTGTGATTTCCTCGCCGTAGCCTCGTCACTCCTTCGTCGAGGTTAGGCTCGGCACTTACCAGTACATGGGGCCGGGTGTACTTATACTATACTCTGCACTTCCTGTGCAGATTTTGGAGCTAGTTCGGGATGATCGAGAGGTTGGCTATAGGATTTGTCAGCTTGGAGACCCAAGGTAGACCCGCCGGCGTCCAGGTGTCCTCTTCTATATCTCATACTTTACTGTTTTCTTTATTTCGCAAATAGATGTATTTTTTCCGGACAAATACTTATAGTAAAATCTTAGAATGTTCGTGAATTGTGATTCCGGATTCTGGGTAGTAATAGTATAAAATCAAGGTTGTTATATATGTACTTTCGCGTTTATTTCACTTGTTTTAACTTGTTTATTGTTGATCATTTAAACATAAAGTAATTGGCTAATAAATCTCTAACGTTAGATTGCCTAGCAAGTGTGATGTTAGGCGCCATCACAATCCCGATAGTGGGGATTCCAGGTCGTGACAAGTTGGTATCAGAGCACTAGGTTGCCCAGGTCTCATGATTCACGAACAAGATTAGTAGAGCTGGAGGATCGGTACGAATATGTATGTGCTTATCTCCCAGAGGCTACAGAGTTTAGGAACAATTTCACTTCTATTCTTCTCTGTCGTGCGATTTTGTTCTCTCAGTGCTAATCGAACTCTTCTACGCTTGTTCTTTTGTAGATGGCGAGAACACATACCGCATCTTCAGTTGAGCAGCAGCCAGAGCCCCTAGTGGCAGCTCCTACAAGGGGCAGAGGTCAAGGCCGTTCTAGAGGCTGAGGAAGGGGCAGGGCTCAGCCTAGAGCTCGAGCAGCAGCACCAGTGGTGGAGCCTCACGTAGAGTTTGATGAGGAGGCTCCAGCCCAGACCGTCCAGCAGGACCAATTCAGGTTCCAGAGGGGTTCATCGCCACCCCGGTACTTCAGGATGCTTTGGTCCATCTAGTGGGCCTCATGGAGAGTGTGGCACAGGCTGACACATTTCTTGTAGCACCAGCCGTCTCTCAGGCTGGGGGAGGAGCACAGACTCCCACTACCCACACTCCGGAGCAGATGACTCCTCAGTTTCAGACTCCAGCAGCTCAGCCCGTAGGGGTGGTCTAGCTGGATGTTGCAGCACAGACCGGTGAGGGGTTAGCTATGTCTTTTGAGGCTTTGTGGAGATTGGATAGGTTTACCAATCTTTTCCCAGTTCACTTTAGCGGTGCATCTTCAGATGATCCCCAGGACTATCTGGATAGTTGTAATGAGGTGTTACGGAACATGGGAAGAGTGGAGACCAATAGGGTCGACTTTGTTGTATTTCATTTGTCGGATTCGCCAAGAAATGGTGGAGGGATTATGTGTTGGACAAACCAGCTGGGTCGCTGGCTCTTACTTGGGACTAGTTCTCTAAGCTATTTCTTGAGAAGTACCTTCCTATCACTTAGAGGGAGGATTATCGAAGGCAGTTCGAGCGTCTGTAGCAGGGTTCTATGAATGTCATTTAGTACGAGACTTGATTTGTGGATATGGACCGTCATGCCATTCTTCTTCTTCCTACCGAGAGAGAGATAGGGTGAGTAGGTTTATTGAGGTACTTGCTCAGCCTATCAGATTGCAGATGGGAAAGGAGACAAGGAGTGAGATTTCTTTTCAAGCGGCAACCAATGTTGCCAGACGAGTCGAGATAGTTTTAGCTCAGGGGAGTGGTCAGGGGTCTAACAAGAGGCCGCATCACTCCGGTGGATTCAGTGGGGCCTCATTTGGAGGTCGAGGTACTTTTGGTAGAGGCCATCTTTCCAGGCCGTTTCATTCAGCACTACAGGCATCCAATGGTTCTTCAGGTGGTGGTGGTCCTCATATGCATTATTCAGATTAGCTAGCCTATAGTGCACCACCAGCTCCTATCAATGAACCTCATATTCAGAGTTATTACCGTGGTCAGCCGGCCCGTTCGGGTCAGACTCGGTTTTCATGGCCACATTATCAGGATGGATGTTTCGAATGTGGTGGCTATGGGCATATCAGGAGGACCTGTCTGAGATTATTAGGCATTCCCCCACAGTAGCAGAGTTCTCGTGCCATGATTCCGGCATAGGGTGCAGCACCGCAAGCTCATCCAGCCAGAGGTAGGGGTCATGCAGCTAGAGGTAGAGGTCAGGCCGCTACAGGTGGAGGCCAGACCACTATAGGTGGAGGTTAGGCCACTAGAGGTGGAGGCCAGCCAGCGGGGGGCCGTTTCAAGGATATGGTTCAGAGTGGTGGGGCCCAACCTAAATGTTATGCTTTTCCAGCCAGGCCTGAAGCTGAGTCATTCTATGCTCTTATCATAGGTATTGTTTCAGTTTGTAGTAGAGATGCTTCAGTTTGATTTGATCCAGGGTCTACCTACTCCTATGTGTCATCTTAATTTGCTTCATGTTTGGTTGTGCCCCGTGATCCCTTGAGTGCCCCTGTATATGTGTCCACACTTGTGGAGGATTCTATTATTGTAGATCGTGTCCATCGTTCGTGTGTGGTTAATTTTAATGTCATTTTGGGGATAGATTGATTGTTACCTTATTATGCTATATTGGACTGTCACGCCAAGATAGTGACCTTAGCCTTGCTTGGGTTGCCTCGATTAAAGTGGAGAGGGACTCCTGGTCATTCTACCAGCAAGGTTGTTGATACCCAATTTTTCTCTATGCATTTTTCATATACAAAATACTTTCAAAATAACATATATATGCATGTATAAGCATACCCAAGTGTTTTAGTATTTTTTTTAATTTTTAAATCAATTTATTGTCTATTTTAGCAGTACAAAATCCATAATTACTCCCAAAATCATCAATTTTGGTGAATAACTTATTTTATTCTCATATTTATACCAAGATAAAGTTAGGGTAATTTTGGCATATGTTTTACGAATTTATTTGGTATTTTAAAGCTAAATTGCATATAATTGAAATTTTAGCCTACTTTAAGATTTAATAGCATTTTATAACAGTAAAAATTGGTTCCAGTATTTTTTAATTAATACTTATATATTATTAACTGGCTCAGTACTCTTAATTTGCTTTTAAAATCATTTTTTTTATTTTTTATAAAATAAAGGGAAAAACTGGCTATTTAACATTTAGCCTCATTCCATTTCAATTACAGCCTATTTATATTTCAATTTTAGCCCTTAAATTGACCCAATCCTGACCCCAGCTGGACCGGCCCAATTTCAGTTTTGACCCAACCCATAACCCAATTCAAATGACCCAACCCGGTTCCCCACCTACCATCTTAAATCTAGGTCGTTGATCATTCAAATCAACGGCCATTATTCACTCTTCCATAATTAAACCTAAATGACTACCTTAATTCCCTCATTTCTATCTCTCAACTGCCTTTGAATCCCATCGTCTCTCAAACTCTCTCAAAATACTTCGGAACCCTAGTCGACTTCCACCCTTTTCAACCGTTACTCCACCGGAATTCATGGCTTCTCAGGCCATGGATGGTCTGTACTCACCCACCTCCGCCATTAGACCATGGGTGTTCGAAGCTTTGAAACTGACCTCGATGATTCTCTTTCAGATCTTCTCAGATCTATAGTTTTATGGCTTCTCCGGCCTGCTCCGGCATATCCAAAGCACTAGAGCCTGTTTCTAACTCAACCGACTCCAGATCGGACTTTCTTCCAGACCTTTCTCATTTCTAGGATTTCTCTAAAATCCTAAGATATTCGAGGTTTTTCTCTGTTTGTTTTTCTTAGATTTGTGCTATATTTATGTTCTACTAAACTTTTAAAGAGTTTTGCCCAAACTTTTCTTTCAAAAATTGCTTCTCTTCGATTTAGGATTTCTGAAAGGTTTTCAAAACATCTTTCTGATTCTTCCCTTTCTTTTCCTTATGTGTGTTTGTCTATATTATGCTCGTGTGTTTTCTTTTCTACGACGCATATGTTGTTCTTCTATTTTCTTTCTACTATACATGACTCTTTTGTACCTTTGTACTCTACTGTGCCTCTAGATTAGGCCTGCATGTTAATATTTGTTGTGTTTTCCTACATGTTCTTTGCTATACTTTCCAGTATTCTTCTATTGTATGTGTTTCTTGCTGAGTTCTTTAACTTTGTTTTCTTTACTGGACTTTTGTTTGAGTTCTAAGTATGTCTCACTACTGTTTCTTAAGCTTATATCACTCTTCTTCTCTTCTGAACTTGCTTAAGTTAAACATGTTCTTTATGCTCTTTAAATCAACTTTTTTTTACTCTGTTGCTTCAAGCCTGCTATCATGTCTGTTGGTTTCTCATGAGTCTCTAAAAGAGACCTAAGAGTCTGTGGCTTGCCTTCTCATCTCTGTGTCTGATTCGAGTTGAAACCCTAGGATTTGGGGGTTTTATTTGACAAGTTTGATTTGGTGTTCGGGCTAGGGGTTCTACTTTGGAACCCTTGACTCTCAGACTCGTTTTGAGTCTATAAATTGAACTGGAACCTTTTGTTATGACTCTGAACTCTTTCTATGATGATCTTTTCTAATCAGCATGACAACTCCTTCTTGTTTGATATTTGTGTGCTTTATATATGAGAAATTCTTCTTTCAAAAAAAGGTTTTACCAACTATTGATTGATTCCGGATTTCTTTTTAATAGGGCTTGACTGATTGTTACTAATTTTCTCTAATTGAACCTCCTTTACCTTTTCTTGACTAGGTTCATTCGAACAAAGCTTGTAATTTTTACTAGCTATTTGATTGATTCCCTTTCCTTATTTTTTCACAAACCGTGTACCATTGGACTTTTGCCTTAAATAAACCCTGTGTATTTACCCTTCTTGTGTTACTTTGGAAAAGATTTAATCAAATTCTTTCCTTAGTTGTCTTCTACCCGTTTGAAATCAGAATCCCTTGACCAAAGGGAGACTTTATGTGATTAATTGCAAAACTATTTTCTTACCTTTTTTTACTTGCCTTCTGCACTATAAAAGGGGACTACCCTCCTGCACTTTGATACACTTCGAATTGAATACTTTTACACATACACCTCCAATTTTACAATTACAATACTCTTTCAATACTCTACTCTCTTCTGAGATCTCTTGGACTGTTTGCTTGCAATTTGGTTTACAAAACTTCTGCTTTTCCTCTTCTTATTTCCTGAAACTAGTATGTTCTAATTTAGTTTCAGCCATCATCCCAATATGTTTACTTATAGCTTCTGCAATCCTGTTTGCTTTACTATCCATGCTCAGTGATTAATATTAACTATGCATGTTCTTTCTTACACCTGTTTCTATTTCGAATCCCTATCCCCTACTCCCTTATATGTGTTTGAGTTAAAGTTCAGGCATGGCAGTGTCCAAATTGCTGCTCATGTTTGGACCTGATCCTTAATGGATCCTAACTCCTAATAAATGTGGCTAACAGGCTGGTCAGGGGTATGCCAGCACTCCTAATTGCTGGGCATGACCACCAGCCTGCCATGGCCTTCCTAAATCCCCTTTATGCACTTGCACTCTCCCTTAGATTCTAAGTTCTGCCCCCTTCCTATGAGCCTTGCGTTGGGACCTTGAGTTCCCTCTGAACTTGGACATTTGAGGGCTGGCTCTTCCACACTGCACTTTGCTTAATTTTGCAATATATTTGGGGTGTAAGCACTGTCCGGAGTCTACCTGAGACTCTTAGGGAACTTTGACACGTTCCAAATAAGAGAAAGGCTTTGGAAATCTAATCCTAGAAGTTGGTTCATCTCATATTGTTAGACCTTGAGTCTGAATTAGGCTCCTTGGTTGTAGTTTAAATTTCTGATGTAATTTTACTTTTTCTTGATTCATTCTGGTCTGTAATATTTTGCAATAACTTATGGGTTTTTTTAGTAAAAAAGGGGAGGGTCACTCATGTATGCAGACGGGTAGACATCATGATCTTAGGTATTTATTCCTGCAATCACAGCCGGTTGCACTTATGCATTCCATATAGAGATCCTGACTATAGGATTCTGCACTTATGCATTTCATATAGAAATTCTGCCTATAGTTTCTGCATTTCAAATAGAAATCCTGCCTATAGTTTCTGCATATCATATAGAAATCCTGCCTATAGGTTTTTTCTGCACTTCTGCATATAGAAATCGTGATTATAGGTTTTCTGCGCTTCTGCATATACATCTATCGTTAGGCAAACAATTATAGGTTAAATAATAATCAATTGCATTCTAGATACCATGTCTATAGGACTCTTGCACTTTCATAATCGTTTTAAAACCAACAACGATTAGAAAGCATGCCTACAGGAGTAATTAACTAAATCTGGATCGTCGACAAGTCTAAAATAAGTAGTAATGTCGTTTAATATCTGCAGATCTTTTCTTTTTAAATAGTAAGCCTTCTTTAAAATCAGAGTAAGCATTGTCAGATATCATGCCTATAGGTTTCACCTAGGCCAGCCATTGGATAATTAATTAACTGCATCAGTCTTTGATAATTACAACCAAGGGAGGCCTAATTCGGACTTCTCATATGAGAAATATGTGATAAATCAGCCCACCCTAACGCTTTAAATTTAATTCAGACCATAACTAGTATTTGTAAGTCGTGCTAAACAATCTGTTTCTTTAAGTGAGGAGGCATGTTTGAGCTTTTTTTTTAAAACTATTATGTGTTCTCCCATACCTGCCTTATATGTTTTGATTGTCGCACTAGAATTTTATCCTTTCTAAAACTCTGAAAAGCCAAATCTCCCTTCCTTTAAGGACTACTAGTCCCAAATGCCTCCGGGACTGATAGGATTGGGGCGGGTACTAGCATGCAATAAGTAACGATACTATTCCGCGCTTAATACCTTAACGGGGTGGGAAAGGGTAGATATGGATATGATGACCGGTGTGCTAATATCACGTATAACCCTTCTTCTGAGGAGTGATTACCGGGTATTGCATTGATGTGATCCATATTGTTTGTAAACTTAGGACCCCTTTTCCTTTTAACTTGTTTTATTTTTTTCGTTCGAACTATTTCCTTAAAAGTTTCTGCTTTCTTTATTTTCTTCAAGCTTTCAATTTACTCGTAATAGTATGTGAAAATCCCCTTCTATTTGAGACCTCTATTTGCTTACTTGTTATTTAAAGTCACAATTATAGCATGGCCGGGAACCACACTAGTGGATCTTGAGGGGTGCTTAACACCTTCCCCTCGAGATAATTTCTAGCCCTTACCCAAACTCTGGTTTTCTAAATCAAAACCCTCTTGGTGCCCTAATGCACTTAATCATTAGGTGGCGATTCTTCAAACAAAAACCCAATTCCCCAAAGGGAATGAATTGTCCTCCAAAATGTCATAAACCCGATTTCGTAAGAAAAAGGGGGCGCGACAGCATGGCGACTCTGCTGGGGACTTTCTTTAGGCTTTTACCATTTCATGTTACTTGTGACTTTACTGCTTTGCCTTTATTGTCTTTATTTCTCCTTCTACTACGAAACTGACTTGGCTCTTTATTTTTTTCTTTAATGTTTTCTTTTACCGCTTTCCTTTAATACTGTTGTAATTATGAGCAATTATTGTAATCATTACTTTATGAATGGGAAGACTCCCAAGGTTACCAGATTCGGCATGGTAACCCACATCCTCCCAAGGTTGCTAAGCTGATGGGAAGACCTTCACTCCAGTGATCAGACTCTCGTCCGCAAATATTTGGGAAATTTGCCTTCTCATTTGGAAATCCAACCCAACAACAAAATCATAGAGGCAGCAACTCTATTCTGGGATGGCGATAGGTCTGTGTTCCACTTCGGGGACCTTGAAATGACACATTTGCTAGAGGAAATAGGAGGACTAGCTGGTATCCCATGGGAGACTCCGGGTTGGCTTATGCCGGAAAATTGCAAAGGTAGAGGTTTTCTCAAAATGATGGGACTAAAGAAGAATCCAGACTTGACCTGTTTGAAGGATTCCTACATTCCTTTTGACTATCTGTATGAAAGGTACGGTCATAGCAAGTCCTACCGTACTTACCTGGATGAATTCGCCCTCACATCATTGGGGCATATCCACCGAAGGGTCTTCGTCTTTATGTTCTGCTTTTTAGGGATGAAAGTATTTCCTATGAAGAAGGCTAGGATCCATACCAGACTAGCCATGATCACCGAAACTTTAATGGAAGGAATTGGCGGGCAGCCATTTAGCATAGTGCCCATGATTATTGCAGAGATGTACCGAGCCCTAGAAAAGTGTCAACGAGGGGCCAAACACTTTGAGGGTTGTAACTTAATACTCCAACTCTGGCTTATGGAGCACCTCCAAAAGGGTGAATATCGACAAGAGATTCTGTGCAGAGATTGGGATGATCGTATTACCTTCCATCAACCAAGGCGAATGAACTATAAGCCTAACATGTTTGCTCAACCAGAAGATGCCAAAGGGTGGGTAGAGTTGTTCAAAAATCTAAAAAAGGACCAGGTACAGTGGATGTTCGAGTGGTTCCCCACTAGAGAATTCATCACCCGATCCAGGGATACACCATTCCTAATACTTATCGATTTGAGGGGGACCTACCCTTACGTTCCTCTCCGAGTTATGAGACAGGCGAGAAGGAAGTAGGTTATACCTGTCACACCTCCTTTTTGCGCGCCCACCCCGAGGGGTAAAATGGGCGAGGGAGTTTTCCAATTTAAGTGACAATATTCGAAACGGGGTTATTTTATTTCATTCAGAGTCGCCACTTGGAATAAATTAAAGGTTTCCCAAGTCACCGATTTATTTAAATCCCGAATCGAGGAAATTTCGACTTTCCAAATGAAGTCTGCGAACCAGAAATTCTAAGTAAGGAATTCTATTGACCTGAGGGAAGGTGTTAGGCACCCTCGGATCCTGTGGTTCTAGCACGGTCGCTTAAACTATCATAAATGGCCAAAATATCTGATTTTAATATATGTTATAACCTATGTGCTTTTAATCAACTTTAAAACCGCTTTTATTTT
>MU786203.1:16595-45957 GCA_026770625.1 Nicotiana glauca
CTGTTTTCTGAAACTTAAGCTAATGTAACAGTATTACAGGCAGGATTCCCAATTCAAATGCACTGTTCGTCTGGTCTTTTAAAGAAAGAAAAAGAGGCTTCAAGAGTTTTGATTCACACTTAGGAATTGGAGGAACAGACTTAAACTAAAAGGGAAAGGAATGGGATCCTTTGCTCCTCTTCTACCCTCTCTATTTTTCAGAAAAAAAAGATCTCCTCGAAACTGGTCGTTCAAGGAAATTTAAAATTCTAAACTCTGTTTAAAGCCTCCAGAACTGAAGTTTTCCGCAATGTCTGATAGAGTGTCTATTTTTCTCTCCTAATCTCTCTTCTATCTCTATTTTCTATGTGTGGAATAATCTGTCTTTTCCTGAAGAGTTCCCTCCCTTATATAACCCAAAATGACAGCCTTCAGCCCTATTTTTTTAAGTGTTTCAGAACTGAAAGCCCATGTTATTCCCTCCGTGTTTCCCACTTTAAATTGTCTAAGTATGGGTTTTGTTTTTTAATTTCTGAAGTTCAGAAGTTAAATGGAATACCTGCTGTCCAGCAGGTTCTACTAACTTAAACATGTGCCTTGTACCTCCTTTAAATTTTGATTTCTAACCTAAGCTAAACAGCTATATCCAATCAATCCCTAGTTTGAAATCAACAAACAGTTACGGCTACAATCCCACAGTGACTTTGGATCAAATTAGCAGGGCTAATTTCTGTCCTAATGTTCTAACAAACAGACCTACGAAACTAATCGACGACATTCATTTAGTCGATTATAACACGTATAATCGATAACAAATAATCAACATATCAATCAGTGATTCACAAATCTCGGGCTAAATAGGGCAGAATGCAAGACTAAATATTCGACGATATTAATCGAAACGAATACGTATTCTATAACAAACACAATCAACAAATAAGCAGAATTAACAATTTGACCAAATAAAAGGTCTTGAGGAGGAGGACAGAAAAATTCAGCAAGAAATCAAAAAATGATACAAATAACACACATAACTTAACTAACAAACAATCAAATGAAGATAAAAAGAAAAGAAGAAATACCTCAAGAGTGAAAAATCAGAAACACGCGGACTTGGACCATTTTGGACTCGAAACCTTTTTGAGGCCAACGGGCTTTAATCGAGTGTTCTCAGGTGAGAACACTTCGACTAAAAACCATTGGAAACTCAAAAAATCTTCGAATAGGCTTGAAACTTTCTCCAGGGTTCTTGGGGCTTATGTTGGGGTTCACATGGTTTGGGCTCGATTCGAACCCAACCAATGCCGACTTGGTTGCGAGGGAGGTTAGGGGAAGGTTGTGTGTGAGTTTAGGGCTGAATGGAAGCGGTGCCACCACTAGGAAGCAGTGGCGGCTACTAGGGTTCTTGGTAAAGAATTAAGATTCGAAGAGTTCTAATGTTTTTCGAAGGGAAACGGGTGTGGATTTGGGGAGGGGGTGGTCCGGTGGCTTCAGGGTGTTAGTTTGGTGGTCATTGGTGTAGGTTGGTTTTGGCTCGAATTTCGATTGAAGATTCGAGAAGCTCCGGCTTGATTCGAGATAAGCCATGTTTGGGGTTGGAATGGGAAGGTCTCGGAGGTGCTATGGTGTAAAAATGGGGGTCATTGGCCTACCGGAACCGCCGTGAGGCAATTTCCCGCAGGCGGAAGACGGCGGCTTGGCGGTGGCATTACATCGCCTTCGATAGAGACGAAGGAGGGGTCTGGGGTTTGAGACGGGTAAAGGGGGCTTTAGGGTATTAAAATTTCCCTTTTAATCCTAACCGTTAGATTACAATAATCAACGGCTAGGATCAATCGAGCTGATCTCAAACGGGTTCGTTTGGAGTGGTAACGGGGTCGTTTGGCTTAATGATGGGGCTGGGTCGATGGTAAATGGGAATGGGTCGGGTGAGACGGGTTGGGATAGGGTGATTTTGGGCCGTTGATCATCTTGAGATCGACGGCCCTGATTAATTGTGATCGAAACGGCGTCGTTTGGCAATCCCTGTTGTGGGTGGATTTGGACCGGGTATATGCAAATGTTTTGGGCCTGGTCTTGGTCCGAATTAAAATGGCCCAGTTCCGTTTGCTTCCTTTTCTCTTCATTTTCTTTATGTTTTAATTAATCAAACTATTAAAATCCTAAATCACAAAAATGCTAATTAATTTCTAATTGTAGAATTGAGTCCTAAATGCAATATTTTTGTGTTTTTAATTAATTTAAACAAATAACATGCATACACAAATGCAAACAAATAACAAAAAATTCACAGAAAATCACACACAACACAAAACTATTTTATTTTGAATTTTTGGGAGTGATTCTCATATAGGGCAAAAATCACGTGCTCACAATACCAATGGTCGACAAAATGAGTCACTTCAGGGCCTACTTTCAGGATGACGATAGCCCTTACAAGTGCCAAGCTTAACACATGTGGCACTGCAAAATCATCATGGAAAGAGATACTATTGAGCCGGACAGGTACCATGCTGGTTATACTCCATACTATCCAAGCTGGTTGGAAGACGATCATAATAGGTTAGGACTACCCAGGTTTGTCCGAGGTCACAGGATCATCGACGAAAAGGCCGAAGTACAGGTTAAGTACAACCAATTGCGCAAGAGGATTCGGGAATGTGAAAGTGAGCACCGCGAAATACAAGACACCCACCAAAAGCTCATTGAAGAGTGGAAAGACATGGCTGTCAGCGCCAACAAGCGACTAGGATACTTGGAGCGGGGTTTAGTGGAGCTAGAAGGGAAATTCATCAAAAGGATCGAGGACTGCCAGAATGCTGAGGGAAACGAAGGTGGACACCTGGCTAGAGCTTACTTGCTACTGGGACTTCGTGAGCTGGTGAAGCTATTAGATGGAGCTAAAGATGCCGATTCTGGGGAAGGTCCTTCTGGGACCAAGTAGTTAGGATTCCTTTCTTTGCTTTAAAATGTAATAAGGCCAACGGCCATTAGTGACATTTTATCTTCTGCTATTTTAGTGTCGTTTTGGGATTCGTCTTATTTTTATAAATAAAATGAGGCATTTTGCATTATAAGTTCTCCAAATCAATTTGTCGCTAGGCCTACCTCGGGCACAACGAGGCTCCTAAATTAGGATACGAATTATATTCCCGCACTATGTGTTTAAATATAGCAACTTCTTTTCCTTATGATCCTCACTAACTTGTTACCTTTTTGTTTTACCTTTTGTTTTATTCCCCTCCCCAAAGGTTAGTTAGTGCACTTTGGCATCGTCATCATACTCCACAAATCCAAAGGCCCTCCACCTACTCCTCCTCCTAGTCCCGTTAGAAACCGGAACAAGGGGAAAATGGAAGATTTGAGCAACATCAGAAAGGAGAACTCAGTTGAACGGGTAGAGGTTACTCGGGGTATTCAGGTTTCCAAGGAAGGTGCCTCCCAGCTCGAGCAGAAGTTGCTGAAATTTCAAGAAGAACTAGACCAAGTTCGGAACTTGGAAAGCTTGTCGTTTCCCTCACTACCCCAGATGTCAGCTTTCCCAACACTCAAAACCCCACACCTCCACAAAACATCCCGAAGCCACAAAATCAACCCGCTCCCCACCACCACTGTAACACTTGCCACACTTCCAACAATACCTCACTGCTCAACCCTGAACCACTGAACTCCACAAATGATCATCCCCACACTCACCACAACACCACCATCTATGTAGAAACTATACCATACCCCATTCAACCCGTCTCAAGTGCACCTGAGTCTGATGACAAAGACTCTCTTATCACGAATCTGGCCGCAGAACTCAAGAAGCTGACTAGCCGAGTTCAGGGTGTTGAAGGAAGCAATAGGATCGAGGGATTGAATTACGAATTGCATTCAACCAGATGTCGAACTGCCCGAGGGGTACAAACCTCCCAAGTTCGAGATGTTTGATGGCACCGAGGATCACAGAGTCCATTTGAGGACATAATGCGACAAGCTGGTCGGAGTAGGAAATGACAAAAAGATTTGCATGAAGCTCTTTATAAGAAGTCTGAAAGGAGATGCTCTGTCTTGGTACATTATCCAAGACCCGAAGAAGTGGTCGAATTGGGTAAGTATGGCGTCCGATTTCATGGACAGGTTCCGATTCAACATGGAGAATGCGCCAGATATGTTCTACATCCAGAACTTAAAGAAGAAGCCTACAGAGACATTCCGTGAGTATGCTACTCGTTGGAGATCAGAAGCTGCTAAGGTCAGACCAGCTTTAGAAGAAGAACATATGAATAGGTTTTTCGTCCGAGCTCAAGACCCACAGTACTACGAGAGGTTGATGCTGATTGAAAGCCAGAAGTTTTCCGACATCATCAAGCTGGGGGAGAAGATCGAGGAATGTATTAAAAGTGATATGGTCACAAACCTTGAGGCTTTGCAGGCTACCAACAAGGCTCTGTAGTCTGGTAGCACGTCCAAGAAAAAGGACATAAGCACTGTGATTGTTGCACAGAGAACAAAATCCACAATAAAATACCAAACCTACCCAATATCTCCTCTCACATATCAACCTACCCTAAATTACCAAGCACCCTCACCTTCTTACCAAGCTCCTACTTACCAATCACTTCCTCCATCCACATATCAGCCTACTTCACCTAGATACTCCCAACCCGTACACGTCTACCAAGCCTAGAACATCCAACAAGCCCATAATCAATCACCTTCCCCTCCCCAGAACTTTCCTAGACCCCGACCAAACTTCGACCGCAGACCTCCCAAACAGTATACCGCTATTGCCGAACCTATCAACTAGCTGTATGAAAGGCTCAAAACTGCTGGTTATGTCACCCCTATCCTTGCCATAACCCCCGAAAACCCCTCCCAATGGGTAAACCCAAACAAAACCTGTGCATACTATTCCAACATGAAGGGGCATACCATTGATGAGTGCTGCTCTCTGAAGGATAAGATCCAAGCTTTGATTGACAACAAGATCATCGTGGCAAAAGAGCCTATTCCGAATGTCTGCAATAACCCTCTTCCAGGCCACAAGGGTAGAGGCGTTCACATGATTGAGATAGAAGATAATTGGGACCCCAAGGGATCAATCGGGTTGGTAGCAGAAGGTGCGAGCCAAAGAAACCAACAGTCACCCTTAACCTGATTGTGGTCCAGATTCAGCCTTCTAAAGATACCAAGGTGAACATGTCCATACCACTTGATCTTGAAACACCATCCTCCGCAGAGACGCTAATACCAATCGAGGTCGAGTTTGGGTCCCCAAAGGCATATGTAACATTTAAGGTTGCTGTATTACCTCCTAAAATAGGGGTGCCTATTCCGATAGCCATGACAGCCGTAACACCGTTCCAAAGCTCTGACGCATATATGAATGCCTTATTAAAGGTACTGAGCGAGGCATATGTACCCAGCAATATCACTGGAGGAGAAATAGCAAACATGGTAAGGAAAGTATTGGAGAGTCACAAAATCACTTTTCATGAAGATGAGCTGCCACCAGAAGGGCTGAGCCACAACAAGGCGTTGCACATCACTGTGCAATACGAGGATTATTTCATCACCAGAATCTTGATTAACGGAGGGTCCAACCTCAACATATGTCCGCTGGTAACACTCAGAACATTGGGGAAAGGTCTGCATGAGATCAAAGAGGGGGCCATCAACGTCAAAGCCTTCGATAGTTCCCAAAGGTCCACTATTGGGGAGATTAGCCTGTGTTTACAAATGGGGCCTACTTGGTTCGATGTTGACTTTCAAGTGATAGACGTGCCGACATCTTACAACTTACTATTGGGACGACCTTGGATTTATGCCGCTGGGGCTGTAACATCAACCCTACATCAGGCAGTGAAATTTGAGTGGAATCACCAAGGGTGATTATTCACGGCGATGGCAGCAATCCCATATACAGTCGCCAGACCATCCCAGCAATCGGAGGAAGAAGAAAGATAGGAGGAGAAACCTACCACTACATCGAGCGAGCCAACGCCATTGACAAAGATAAATGGTGGGACAACAAGATTGAAAGCATACTGAACTGGTGCTGGTATGAACCAGGCAAAGGACTCGACAAGAATCTCCAAGGGATTGCTAAGCTTGTCAAGATGAAGAAACACGGTACCACTTTTGGTTTGGGATATGAGTATACTTGGGAGGAGTTCAACCACTGGTCGCCACCATGGCGCAGTCCTTATTACCCACTGGAGCAGCCGATACCTCGCTTGAAGTAGACTTTTCAACCAGCCGATGTTATATATGGGTCAGAAGAAGAGGAAGCACTGACAGCAATGCGGAGTTTGTTTTTGGAAGATGATAACACGGATTGTTGCATCATCTTCGAGGAGGAGGGGGAGGAAGTCCCTTCCATACAAGCCGTGAGCCGAGGAGAGCGCCTCAACAATTAGTCCCTCAGAACCACCAGAGCCCAGAAAGCTTCGGGGTATCAAGGCTGAACAAAGCACCATGCATTAGATTTTATTTTTCGCTAGTTGTCTCTCTTTTTGCATTTTGATTTTTAAATAAAAACTCAAATGTTCAAAACTATTATGAAATCTATCAAAGTGATCCAGCTTCTTATGTTTCTTACTCTCATTACTTTCTCTCGTTTACTTTATTTACAGTATTACTATTACTTATCTTGATGAACCAACGACAGCGACATGCAACAAGACAACGCAACAAATGGATATAGACTTAGAGGAAGATGATATACCAGAAGAGGTCATTATAAAGGTTGAGGATTTTGAGAATAGACCCAAGTCCAACCTGGATGAAACTGAGGTTGTTAACTTGGGGGATGCAGAAAGCGTCAAAGAAATGCGCATCAACGTTCATTTGTCATCGTCAGAAAAGTAAGAGTACACAGAATTTCTAAGGGAATACGAGGACATATTCACCTGATCATATGATGACATGACTGGTTTGAGTACCTCTATTGTGGCACACAAACTGCCAACTGATCCGACATGTCCACTAGTAAAGCAAAAGCTCAGGAAGTTCAAACCTGAGATGAGTTTGAAAATCAAGGAAGAAGTTACCAAGCAAGTCAAGGCCAAAGTTCTCAGAGTAGTAGAATATCCAACATGGTTATCCAATAGCGTGCTAGTACCGAAGAAGGACAGGAAGGTCAGAGTCTGTGTCAACTACCGGGATCTCAACCGGGCCAGTCCAAAAGATGACTTCCCCTTGCCAAACATACACATCCTGATCGACAACTGCGCCAATCATGAGCTGCAGTCATTTGTTGATTGTTTTGTTGGGTATCATCAGATCTGGATGGATGAAGAGGATGCTGAGAAAACAGCCTTCATTATGCTGTAGGGGATGTACTGTTACAAGATGATGTTGTTAGGGTTAAAGAATGATGGGGACACCTACATGAGGACCATGACTACCATTTTCCATGATATGATACACAAAGAGATCGAGGTATATGTAGATGACGTCATCATCAAGTCCAAGAAAGCCACTGACCACATGGAAGATTTGAGGAAATCTTCAACAGACTGAGAAGGTACAACCTGAAACTAAATCCCGCCAAATGTGCATTCGGGGTTCCTGCCGGAAAACTACTTAGTTTCATTGTGAGTCGCCGAGGAATAGAACTGGATCCGTCAAAGGTCAAAGCCATTCAAGAATTGCCACCTCCAAAGAACAAGAAGGACGTAATGAGTTTCTTGGGAAGACTTAACTACATCAGTTGGTTCATAGCTCAATCTACTATCATCTGTGAGCCAATCTTTAAGATGTTGAAGAAGGACGCCACTACCAAATGGACCGATGACTGTCACTTTCGACAGAATCAAGGAGTACCTGTCAACGCCGCCATTTTTGTCCCCACCCCAGCCGGGCAGACCTCTATTTCTCTACCTTGCAGTATTGGATGTAGCATTCAGTTGTGTTCTGGGTCAGCATGATAAAACGGGGAGGAAGGAGCAAGCCATCTATTATCTCAGCAAGAAGTTCACCCCGTACGAGGCCCGATATTCTCTATTGGAACGCACTTGTTGTGCTTTGACTTGGGTAGCCCAGAAGCTGAGGCACTGTTTCTGTGCCTATACCACATATCTCATATCAAGAATGGATCCGCAGAAGTATATCTTTCAAAATCCCATGCCCACTGGCAAGCTGGCCAAGTGGCAGATCCTGTTAAGTGAATTTGACATTGTCTATATGACTCAGAAAGCAATCAAGGACAGGCATTGTCGGATCATCTTGCTGAAAATCCCGTGGGCGGAGAATACGAACCCTTAAAAATGTATTTTCCCGACGAGGAGGTATCCTTCATAGGAGAAGACATTGCAGAATCCTATGATGGCTGAAGAATGTTCTTCGACGGAGCAGCAAATTTCAAAGGAGTGGGCGTAGGAGCGGTTCTAATATTTGAAACTGGCCAGCATTATTCGGTGTCTGTGAAACTCAGATTCCCGTGCACCAACAACATGGCCGAGTACGAAGCCTGTATCCTGGGAATCAAGATGTCCATTAACATGAACATACAAGAGTTGCTGGAAATTGGGGATTCAGACTTGCTTATTCATCAGGTCCGAGAAGAATGGGAAACTAAGAACTCTAAGATACTCCCGTATTTGCATCATGTACAAGAGTTGAGGAAGAGGTTCACAAAGACAAAGTTCCGGCATGTTCCCAGAGTCCAGAATGAGTTTGCCGATGCATTGGCTACCCTATCATCTATGATTCAACATCTAGATAAGAACTTCATAGATCCCATTCCGATAAAGATTCATGATCAGCCAGCTTACTATGCGCATGTCGAGGAAGAAGCTGACGTAAAACCCTGGTTTCATGATTAAGGAATACTTAGCAAAAGGAGAATACTCAGAGCTTGACAATCCCACTCAGAAATGCACATTGCGGAGGTTATCCAACAATTTCTTTCACTACGGAGGAATCCTGTACAGGAGGACTCCTGATTTGGGATTACTAAGGCGTGTCGACGCAAAGGAAGCATCTAAACTGCTAGAAGAAATCCATTCTGGGACTTGTGGTCCACATATGAACGGTTTTGTCTTAGCCAAGAAGCTACTCCGGGCTGGTTATTTTTGGATGACTGTGGAAACAGACCGCATCCAGTATGTTCGAAAGTGCCATCGCTGTCAGATGCATGCAGACATGATAAAGGTGCCTCCAAACAAGCTTACTGCAACAAGCTCGCCATGGTCATTCGCTGCTTGGGGAATGGATGTCGTCGGACCTATTGAACCCGCCACATCAAACGGGCACAAGTTCATTCTAGTGGCAATTGATTATTTCACTAAATGGGTTGAAGCAGCATCATACAAAGTAGTGACTAAGGAAGTTGTGGCAGACTTTGTCCGCGATCGCATTGTTTGCCGATTCGATCATCACTGATAATAGTTCCAATCTCAACAGTGACCTGATGAAGGCCATATGTGAAACCTTCAAAATTCAACACAAGAATTCTACAGCTTATAGACCTCAGATGAACAGAGCCGTAGAAGCCGCCAACAAGAATATCAAGAAGATACCGAGGAAAATGATAGGAAAGCATAAGCAGTGGCATGAGAAGCTATCATTTGCTTTATTGGGGTACTGTACCACAGTTCGCACATCAACCGGGGCAACCCCCTATATGCTGGTTTTTGGTACTGAGGCAGTCATTCCCACCAAAGTAGAAATTCCCTCCTTGAGGATCATACAGGAAGTAGAACTCGACGATGCAGAATGGTTAAAGAGTCGCTACGAGCAGTTAGCCCTTATAGATGGAAAAAGAATGAACACAGTTTATCATGGTCAACTTTATCAGAACAGAATGTCCAGATCCTTCAACAAATAGTCAAGCCGAGACAGTTTACACCGGGGCAACTGGTATTAAAGAAGATTTTTTCACACCAAGATGAAGCCAAAGGGAAATTCTCTCCCAACTAGCAAGGTCCGTACATGGTTCACCGGTTTCTGACAGGAAGAGCTCTCATACTTGCAGAAATGGATGGAGAAGTTTGGCCGAAGCCGATCAATTCAGATGCAGTCAAACGATACTACGTGTAGCATTTACGATTTCCTTGTATGATGTAATTTGAACTATGCCTGACCTAATTCCCATTTAAGAGGGGATACATAGGCAGCCCTATGGGTTCAGTCTCAATTCAATAAAACTTTCATTTCCCCCGCTATTGGAAACTGGGGCAGAATTTTGAGGATGACCCTCAAAATTCCGAAGTCGATTTCAGCCATTTATCGCACGTAGCCGTCAGAAGCAGCAAGCCAGTAAACTGGGGCAGAATTTTGAGGAGGACCCTCAAAATTTTGGAGCAAGAGAGGTTGCAATGTCTTGAACCGCGCCGCAGTCGTCGGTTCATTGAAAGAAAACGATCCTCCATTATGTATTTATATTATGTTTTTACTAAATCATGCATGACTATTATCAAAGTTGCTTTGTTTAGCAACGCTACCTCAATGATACACAACATCACTAAGAACAGAGCCGGGCAGGACAAGCAAAGTCCATGGGGATACGAGCTAACCTTCCCCCTTTACAAAACTCATGATTTTTCTTTGGATGCAGGCACCCAAGTCACAAAATCATCAGATATATCTATACACTCACACTTCTCGGAAATACAACTCTCAGAACCATCACCTATATACAATTTCTATCCATACACGATATCCCCAGCAGCCACTATATCGCAATCAGCTATCAGCTATAAAGCTATCAGCTAAGAGATTTTACTACTATTCGCCTTTTACTTTTCTGCATTGAATAAGGCTACCATTCTACCTTCCGAGACTAAGCTCTGTCTCCATCTATATTTTTTGCATTGCATAAGGCTACCATTCTGCCTTCCGAGACTAAGCTTTATCTCCATCTGCATTTTCGGCATTGCATAAGGCTACCGTTCTGCCTTCCGAGACTAAGCTCTATCTCCATCTTGCATTTCTCTGCATTGCATAAGGCTACTTTTCTGCCTTCCAAGGTTAAGCTCTACCTCCATCCTGCATTTCTCTGCATTGCATAAGGCTACCTTTCTGCCTTTCGAGACTAAGCTCTACCTCTATCCTGCATTTCTCTGCATTGCATAAGGCTACCTTTCTGCCTTCCGAGGTTAAGCTCTACCTCCATCCTGCATTTCTCTGCATTGCATAAGGCTACCTTTCTACCTTTCGAGGTTAAGCTCTACCTCCATCTTCCATTCCTCTGCATTGCATAAGTCTACCTTTCTACCTTCTGAGGTTAATCTCTACCTCCATCCTGCACGACTGAAATATCGCCACTTTATTTTTCTTGCATGGCTGAAATATCGCCGCCTTTATTTAAATTCTGCATCGGCTAAAATATCGCCACCTTTTTAAATCCTGCATTGGCTGAAAGATCGCCACTTCATTTATACCTTGCATTGGCTAAAATATTGCCACTCTTTGTATCTCTTGGGCTGAAAGGTCGCCACCTTTTGCATTTCATGGGCTGAAAGATTGCCAACTTGTCCAAAGGTGTCATTGTTCGGAGGCACCATTTTCATAGCCCGAGAATGCCATGCCATGGCCTGAGGACCCCACTTTTATCTCTTGCATATCATTATTCAAAGGCGTCACGGTTCGGAGGCATCATTCTCATAGCCTGAGAACATCATTCATAGCCTACGAATCCTTTATTATACGCTTCATGGCCCAGGACGTCATGGTCTGAGGACGTCATCTTAACCGTCCAAGGACAGCATTTATGGTCCAACGGGAATTTGCGTCACGTTTAAGTTTATGCACAATATATGTTCATATTACTCATTTGCAGGTACACCGTGTAGCAACGGCCGTCTCAGCAGGAGCGATCCCGCTCCGGTTCCCACAACCTACTAGAATTTGACCATCATTTGCATCCGTTCTTGGAAAAATCTCCATCGGCATATTCTGCCGATGGGACCCGAACTACATATGGCCTGATTCCTATAAAATCAGAGATATGTAGGCAGCTCAGGAACCAGAGCTCGGTCAAAATTCTTCAAATCATCTCGGTCAAATTGGCCATCATATCTTTACCTGACAACTCTTTCATCCTTCCCGGGTAAAGATGGGCAGCTGTTGATACCCAATTTTTCCCTATGTATTTTTCATATACAAAATACTTTCAAAATAACATATATATATATATATATATATATGCATGTATAAGCATACCCAAGTGTTTTTGTATTTTTTCCAATTTTTAAATCAATTTATTGTCTATTTTAGCTGTACAAAATCCATAATTACTCCCAAAAATCATCAATTTTGGTGAATAAATTATTTTATTCTCATATTTATACCAAGATATAGTTAGGGTAATTTTGGCATATTTTTTACGAATTTATTTGGTATTTTAAAGCTAGATTGCATATAATTATAATTTTAGCCTACTTTAAGATTTAATAGCATTTTATAACTGTAAAAATTGGTTCCGGTATTTTTTTTAATTAATATTTATATATTATTAACTGGCTCAGTACTCTTAATTTGCTTTTAAAATCATTTTTTTTTTATTTTTTATAAAATAAAGGGGAAAAACTGGCCATTTAACATTTAGCCTCATTCCATTTCAATTACAGCCTATTTACATTTCAATTTTAGCCATTAAATTGACCCAATCCTGACCCCATCCAGACCGGCCCAATTTCAATTTTGACCCAACCCATAACCCAATTCAAATGACCCAATCTGGTTCCCCACCTACCATCTTAAATCTAGGCTGTTGATCATTCAAATCAACGACGATTATTCACCCTTCCATAATTAAACCTAAACGACTACCCTAATTCCCTCATTTCCATCTCTCAGCCGCCTTTGAATCCCATCGTCTCTCAAACTCTCTCTAAATGCTTTGGAACCCTAGTCGACTTCCACCCTTTTCAACCGTTACTCCACCGGAATCCATGGCTTCTCAGGCCATGGATGGCCTGTACTCAACCACCTCCACTATTAGACCGTGTGTGTTCGAAGCTTTTAAGACTAACCTCGATGGTTCTCCTTCAGATCTTCTCAGATCTATAGTTCTATGGCTTCTCCGGCCTGCTCCGGCGTATCCAAAGCACTAGAGCTTGTTTCTAACTCAACCGACTCCAGATCGGACTTTCTTCCAAACCTTTCTCATTTCTAGGGTTTCTCTAAAATTCTAAGCTATTCGATATTTTTCTCTGTTTGTTTTTCTCAGATCTGTGCTATATTTGTGATCTACTAAACTTTTAAATAGTTTTCCCGAAACTTTTCTTTCAAAAATTGCTTCTCTTTGATTTAGGATTTCTGAAAGGTTTTCAAAACATCTTTCTGATTCTTCCTTTTCTTTTCCTTATATGTGTTTGTCTATATTATGCTCATGTGTTTTCTTTTCTACCACGCATATGTTGTTCTTCTGTTTTCTTTCTACTATACATGCCTCTTCTGTACCTTTGTACTCTACTGTGCCTCTAGATTAGGCCCGCATTTTAATATTTGTTACGTTTTCCTACATGTTCTTTGCTATACTTTCCAGTATTCTTCTACTATATGTGTTTCTTGCTGAGTTCTTTAACTTTGTTTGCTTTACTGGACTTTTGTTTGAGTTCTAAGCATGTCTCACTACTATTTCTTAAGCCTATATCACTCTTCTTCTCTTCTAAACTTGCTTAAGTTAAACATGTTCTTTATGCTCTTTAAATCAACTTTTTTTACTCTGTTGCTTCAAGCCTGCTATCATGTCCGTTGGTTTCTCATGAATCTCTAAAAGAGACCTAAGAGTCTGTGGCTTGCCTTCTCATCTCTGTGTCTGATTCGAGTTGAAACCCTACGATTTGGGAGTTTTCTTTGACAAGTTTGATTTGGTGTTCGGGTTAGGGTTCTACTTTGGAACCCTGGACTCTCAGACTCGTTTTGAGTCTATAAATTGAACTGGAATCTTTTGTTATGACTCTGAACTCTTTCTATGATGATCTTTTCTAATCAGCATGACAACTCCTTCTTGTTTGATATTTATGTGCTTTATATATGAGAAATTCTTCTTTCAAAAAAAGGTTTTGCCAACTATTGATTGATTCCGAATTCCTTTTAATTGGGCTTGACTGATTGTTACTGATTTTCTCTAATTTAACCTCCTTTATCTTTTCCTGACTTGGTTCATTTGAACAAAGCTTGTAATTTTTACTAGCTGTTTGATTGATTCCCTTTCCTTATTTTTTCACAAACCGTGTACCATTGGACTTTTGCTTTAAATAAACCCTGTGTATTTACCCTTCCTGTGTTACTTTGGAAAAGATTTAATCAAATTCTTTCCTTAGTTGTCTTCTACACGTTTGAAATCAGAATCCCTTGACTAAGGGAGACTTTATGTGATTGATTGCAAAACTATTTTCTTACCTTTTTTTACTTGCCTTCTGCACTATAAAAGGGGACTACCCTCCTGCACTTTGACAAACTTCGAATTGAATACTTTTACACATACACCTCCAATTTTACAATTACAATACTCTTTCAATACTCTACTCTCTTCTGAGATCTCTTGGACTGTTTGCTTGCAATTTGGTTTACAAAACTTCTGCTTTTCCTCTTTTTATTTCCTGAAACCGGTATGTTCTGATTTAGTTTCAGCCATCATACCAATATGTTTACTTATAGCTTATGCAATCCTGTTTGCTTTTCTACCCATGCTCAGTGATTAATATTAAATATGCATGTTCTTTCTTACATCTGTTTCTATTGTGAATCCCTACCCCCTACTCCCTTATATGTGTTTGAGTTAAGGTTCAGGTATGGCATTGTCCAAATTGCTGCTCATGTCTGGACCTGATCCTTAATGGATCCTAACTCCCAATAATGTGGCTAACAGGCTGGTCAGGGGTGTGCCAGCACTCCTAATTACTGGGCATGACCACCAACCTGCCATGGCCTTCCGTAAATCCCCTCTATGCACTTGCACTCTCCCTTAGATTCTAAGTTCTGTCCCCTCCTATGAGCCTTGCTTTGGGACCTTGAGTTCCCTCTGAACTTGGACATTTGAGGGCTGGCTCTTCCATACTGCACTTTGCTTAATTCTGCAATATATTTGGGGTGTAAGCACTGCCCGGAGTTCACCTGAGACTCGTAGGGAACTTTGACACGTCCCAAATAAGAGAAAGGCTTTGGAAATCTGATCCTGGAAGTTGGTTCATCTCATATTTTAGACCTTGAGTCTGAATTAGGCTCCTTGGTTGTAGTTTAAATTTTTGATGTAATTTTACTTTTTCTTTATTTATTTTGGTCTGTAATATTTTGTAATAACTTATGGGGTTTTTAGTAAAAAAGGGGAGGGTCACTCATATATGCAGATGGGTAGACATCATGATCTTCGGTATTTATTCATGCAATCACAGCCTGCTGCACTTATGCATTTCATATAGAGATCCTGACTATAGGATTCTGCACTTATGCATTTCATATAGAAATCCTGCCTATAGTTTCTGCATTTCATATAGAAATCTTGCATATAGTTTTTGCGTATCATATAGAAATCCTGCCTGTAGGTTTTTTTCTGCACTTCTGTATATAGAAATCATGATTATAGGTTTTCTGTGCTTCTACGTATACATCTATCACTAGGCAAACAGTTATATGTTAAATAATAATCAATTGCATTCTAGATACCATGTCTATAGGACTCCTGCACTTTCATAATCGTTTTAAAACCAACAACACTTAGAAAGCATGCCTACAGGAGTAATTAACTGAATCTAGATCGTCGACAAGTCTAAAATCAGTAGTGATGTCGTTTAATATCTGCGGATCTTTTCTTTTTAAACAGTAAGCCTTCTTTAAAATCAGAGTAAGCATTGTTAGATATCATGCCTATAGGTTTCACCTAGGCCAGCCATTAGATAATTTATTAACTGCATCAGTCTTTGATATTTACAACCAAGGGAGGCCTAATTCGGACTTCTCATATGAGAAATGTGTGATAAATCAGCCTTCCCTAACACTTTAAATTTAATTACGACAATAACCAGTATTTGTAAGTCGTGCTAAACAATCTGTTTCTTTAAGTGAGGAGGCCTGTTTGAGTTTTTTTAAGGCGTAATACATACAGAGACACCTAAAGTTGGTACGATCTTTCACTTAGACACTTAAACTAGGCCTCTTTCCAATTAGACACGTTTCTTAGGCAATTCTCATACCAATTAGACACATTTTTTGCTGGCTTATTAATTTTGTGTAGGGATTTGCTGCAGCTTTGAATGAAGTTTTACCCAATGCTGAATTTAGGTCGTGTGCCAGGCATATCTGGTCTAATTAGCATAAGAAATGGAAAGGAGAGGAATGGAAAAAATAGTTTTGGAGGTGCTCTAAATCTAGTTGTGAAGTTAAGTTTATTTGTAAGGATATTTTTAGGGATTTGTTATATTATCCAAAAAAGTCATGGGTTAGAGCCTAGTTTAAGTGTCTAATTTGTATGAGAATTGCCTAAGAAACGTGTCTAATTGGAAAGAGGCCTAGTTTAAGTGTCTAAGTGAAAGATCGTGCCAACTTTAGATGTCTCCATATGTATTACGCCTTTTTTAACTGTTATGTGTTCTCTCATACCTGCCTTATATGTTTTGATTGTCGCCCTAGAATTTTATCCTTTTTAAAACTCTGAAAAGCCAAATCTCCCTTCCCTTTAGGACTAGTAGTCCCAAATGCCTCCGGGACTGATAGGATTGGGGCGGGTACTAGCATGCAATAAGTAATGATACTATTCCGCGCTTAATACCTTAACGGGGTGGGAAATGGTAGATATGGATATGATGACCGGTGCGCTAATATCATGTGTAACCCCTTTTCTAAGGAGTGATTACCAGATATTGCATTGATGTGATCCATATTGTTTGTAAACCTAGGACCCCCTTTCTTTTTAACTTGTTTTATTTTTTTTTCGTTCGAACTATTTCCTTAAAATTTCTGGTTTCTTTATTTTCTTCAAGCTTTCAATTTACTTGTAATAGTATGTGAAAATCCCCTTCTATTTGAGACCTATATTTGCTTACTTGTTATTTAAAGTCACAATTGTAGCATGGCCGGGAAGCACACTAGTGGATCTTGAGGGGTGCCTAACACCTTCCCCTCGAGATAATTTCTAGCCCTTACCCAAACTCTGGTTTTCTAAATCAAAACCCACTTGGTGTCCTAATGCACTTAGGTGGCAACTCTTCAAACAAAATCCCAATTCCCAAAAGGGAACGAGTTGTCCTCCAAAATATCATAAACCCAATTTCGCAAGAAAAAGGGGGCGCGACAAAGGTTATCTCTTATATGAAGGCTCAGCATATGGTCGAGAAGGGGTGTCTAGCTTATTTGGCTTATGTTTGCGATTCTAGTACGGATGTTCCTTCCATGGATTATGTACCAGTTGTTCGAGAGTTTCTAGAGGTATTTCCTGTAGACCTGCCGGGGATGCCACTTGACAAGGATATTTACTTGGTTCCGGGCACTCAACCTATTTCTATTTCACCATACTGCATGACTCTACTAGATTTGAAAGAGTTGAAGGAGAAATTGTACGATTTGCTTGATAAGGGCTTTATTAGGCCTAGTGTCTCACCCTGGGGTGCGCCCGTGTTATTATGAAGAAGAAAGATGGGTCGATGAGGATGTGCATCGATTACTGGCAGTTGAACGAAGTCACTATCAAGAACAAGTATCCATTGCCGAGGATTGATGACCTATATGATCAGCTTCAGGGTGCCAAAGTGTTTTCAAAGATCGATATGTGGTCTGGCTACCATCAATTGAGGATTAGGGCGTCCGATGACCCTAAGATAGCTTTTCGGACTCGATATGGGCATTATGTGTTCCTGGTGATGTCATTTAGCTTGACAAATGCCCTAACAACATTTATGGATTTGATGAACCGGGTGTTCAAGCCTTACCCGGATTCTATGATTGTTTTTATTAATGATATCTTGATCTACTCCCGCAGCCGAGAGGAGCACGAGCAATATCTCCGGATTGTATTTCATATGCTGAGAGATAACCAGTTGTATTCTAAGTTTTCAAAATACGAGTTTTGGTTGGACTCCATTACTTTCTTGGGGCACGTTGTATCGGCAGAGGGTATTCAGCTGGATCCTAAGAAGATTGAGGCCGTTCAGAATTGGCCTAGGCCTACTTCAGCCATAGAGATCCATAGTTTCTTGGTATTGGTAGGTTATTACCATCGGTTTATGAAGGGGTTTTCATCTATAGCAGCCTCATTGACCAAATTGACCTAGAAGGGTGCCCCGTTTAGATGGTTAGACGAGTGTGAGGCGAGCTTTCAGAAGCTCAAGACAATTTGAGTACACTATCGGTGTTGGTGTCGCCCACAGGTTCAGGGCCTTATATTGTGTATTGTGACGCATCTCGTATTGGACTTGGTGCGGTATTTATGCAGGGTGGCAAGGTTATTGCATATGCTTTACAACAGCTGAAGGTTCATGAGAAGAATTATCCTGCTCAAGACTTGGAGCTGGTAGCCATTGTTCACGTGCTGAATATTTGGAGGCACTATCTTTATGGCATGTCGTGTGAGGTTTTCACAGATCATCGGAGTTTGCAGTATTTGTTCAAGCAAAAGGAGCTCAATTTGAGGCAGATGAGGTGGTTGGAGCTATTGAAAGACTATGATATCACCATCTTGTATTATTCCGGGAAGGCCAATATGGTGGCCGATGCTTTGAGTAGGAAGTTAGCTAGTATGGGCAGCCTTGCGTACATTCCAGTCGGTGAGAGACCGCTTGCATTAGATGTTCGGGCCTTAGCCAATCAGTTCGTGAGGTTGGATGTTTTTGATCCCAATCGTGTTTAGCTTGCACGGTCGCTCGGTCTTCTTTGTTTGAGTGCATCAGGGAGCGACATTATGATGACCCTCATTTGCTTGTCCTTAGTGACACAGTGCAGCACGGTAATGCCAAGAAGGTATGGTTGGAGATGATGGAGTTGTGAGGATGAAGGGTTGTGTTTGTGTGCCTAATGTGGATAGACTTAGTGAGTTGATTCTAGAGGAGGCCCATAACTCTCAATATTCTATTCATCCAGGCGTCGCTAAGATGTATCAGAACTTGCGGCAGCATTATTGGTGGAGGAGGATGAAGAAGGATAGAATTGCATATGTAGCTCGATGTATAAATTGTCATCAAGTAAAGTACGAGCATCAGAGACCTGGTGGTTTACTTCAGAAGATAGAGATTCCTGAGTGGAAGTGGGAGCGTATCATTATGGATTTTGTTATTGGACTCCCACGGACTTAGAGGAAGTTCGATGCAGTTTGGGTTTTTGTGGATAGACTGACCAAGTCAGTGCATTTCATTTCTGTGGTAGTTACGTATTCTTAAGAGCGGTTGGCAGAGATTTATATCTGCGAGATCATTCGTCTTCACAGTGTTCCCGTGTCTATCATTGCTGATCGAGGTACGCAATTTACCTCGCACTTCTAGAGGGCAGTACAATGTGAGTTGGGTACGCGGGTTGAGTTAAGATAGTATTTCATCCTCAAATGGACGGAGTCCGAACGTACTATTCAGATCTTGGAGGATATGCTCCACGCATGTGCTATAGACTTTGGAGGAGCGTGGGATCAGTTCTTGCCCCTTGCAGAGTTTGCCTATAACAACCGTTATTAGTCGAGCATTCAGATGGCTCCCTATAAGGCATTGTATGGTAGGCGATGCCGATTGCCCGTTCGATGGTTTGAGCCGGGGAAAGATCGGTTGTTGGGTACAAATCTGGTATAGGATGCCTTGGATAAGGTTAAGGTCATTCAGGATAGACTTCGCACAGCTCAGTCCAGGCAGAAGAGTTATGTCGATCGTAGGGTTCGTGATGCGGCATTCATGGTTGGAGAGAGAGTGTTGCTTCGGGTATCACCCATGAAGGGTATAATGAGGTTAGGAAAGAAGGGCAAGTTGAACCCTAGATACATCGGGCCTTTGAGATCCTTGAGCGAGTGGAGAGGTGGCCTACAGACTTGCATTGCCACATGGTTTATCAGCAGTCCATCCGGTGTTCCATGTGTCCATACTCCGGAAGTATCATGGCGATCCATCCCACGTGTTAGATTTTAGCATTGTCCAGTTGGACAAGGATTTGCCTACGAGGAGGAGCCGGTAGCTATTCTGGATCGGAGGTTTGTCATTTGAGGTCGAAGAGCTATCCTTCAAATCGAGTGCAATGGAGAGGTCAGCCTATTGAGGCAGCTACCTGGGAGTCCGAGTCCGATATGCGAAGTAGATATCCCCACTTTTTCTCCAGCTCATGTACTTTTCTATGACTGTTCGAGGACGAACATTTGTTTTAGAGGTGGAGAATGTGATGACCCAAAATGTCATCTTATGTTTTAGAACTCGATTCTGCGCTCTTAAGCCTAAAAAATCTTATTTTTACCCTCCTCAATTTACGTGCGTAGTCCGAGCATGTTTCCAGAAAACTTTTATGTAGAAAGTTGATGAAAATAAGAATTTGTCTTAAAAATTGATTTTTGCTGACTTCGGTCAACATTTTGATTAAACGGACTCGGACCCTTATTTTGACGGTCCCAGTGGATCCGTATTGAAATATGGGACCTGGGCGTAGGCCCGGAATCGAATTCCGAGGTCCCTAGTTCGAGTTATGAATTTTTGTTGAAAATTAAAAGTCTGAAAATCTAATGGTTTAAAGAGTTGATTGATGTTTGGCCTTGTTGATAACCGGTCCATATTTTGGTTTCAGTCCCGGTAATGGTCCAATATAATATTTATAAATTATCTGTGAAATTTGGTGAGAAACAGAATTGGTTTGACGTGATTCGAACGTCCGGTTGTGAAGTTAGAAGCTTTAAAGCTTTCTTGAAAATGTCATTCGATTTGGTATTCAATTCGTAGTTCTAGGTATTATTTTGGCGATTTGATTGCGCGAACAAGTTTGTATGATGTTTTAGGACTTGTGTGCATGTTTGGTTTAGAGCCCCGAGAGCTCGGGTGAGTTTCGGATAGGCTTCGGGATGTTTTGAACTTGGGAAAAAATCTGGTTTCTCTGTAGTAAGTGTTTTCTGGTTTCCTTCTTCGCGTTCGTAAAGCTACCCTCGTGAACGCAAAGTGTGAGATGGGCTGGGGATGATTTTATTCTATGCGAACACAAGGCCATGATCGCAAATGCGGAGCACTGGGGGGTCTGCTCTTCGCAAACGTGATCGGCAACACGCAAACACGTGGAGTTATTGGATGTGGGCTGGGAATCAGTGGATTGTTCTACGCGAATGCGAGCCAAGGCTCGCGAACGAGATGACCATCGCGAACGTGTGCAACCTTTCGCGAACGCGTAGGCCTTCTGGGCCGCTACCTTTCGCGAAAGCGAAGAAGGCCTATCCAGTTATTAAAAACAGAATAAAAAAGGGACGTGGGCCATTCTTTCAAATTTTCTAAAGCTAGACGGCCTAGAGGCGATTCTCCCAAGATAATTTCTTCCCCAAAGTGTTTGTAAGTGATTCTAAACTACTTTCTTTCAATTAACCATTACATTTCATAAATGTTCAACCTAAAATCTATAGTGTTCATGGTAGAATTGGGGGGTTTTGGTAGAAACTAGGGATTTGAGAAATTGGGGATTTAGACCTCGAATTGAGGTCCGATTCCAAAATAAATTATATATTCGGGCTTGGAGTGAATGGGTAAATGAATTTTGGTCCGAACCTCGGATTTTGCCCAAGCGGGCCCGGGGTCGGTTTTTGACTTTTTATGAGAACGTTTGGAAAATCTAAATTTCTGCATTATAGTTGATTTCTTTAGCAATAATTGATGTTATTTAGTTAATTGTGACTAGATACGGGTGGTTTGGAGGTGGATACTAGAGAAAAAGCGGTAATTGAGCGTTGAGTTGCCCATGGAGCGAGGTAAGTGTCGTGTCTAACTTTGACTCGAGGGATTAGGAACCCTTGACTTATTTGCTGTATGAAATCAATGTGAGTGGCATATATGTGAGGTGACGAGTACTTATGCGCCACCAAGTTATCTATCTCTACCTGTTTCCTTCTCGTTCTTATATATTGTCTTTTCCTGTCTTAACTGCTACATGATTTACTTGTATTTCCATGCTTAATTGCTACTTGTTAGACATTGTTTCTCTTTGTTGAAGGTATTAGTTATTTCGTAGCTTCATTGTCTCCTATTATTTGCTTAAGCTGGTTATCGGTACTTTCAAGGCATTCTGGATTGGTCTCGCTGAGTAGTATTACTTGTGTAAAGTCTCATAGTGTATAAGATTCCTAAATGTTTGGGCTTGAAGTTAAGCCTCGTGAAGGGTCATGTGATTTGAATTGTGAAATTTCTGTACTTGTTGAATAATTAATATTAATATGGTGGGATCGGGTTATGTGTCGCAACAGGTGGAATAAGGGTGATATATTGAGGAGGAATAAGGGTGAAATGATACGTACAGTAGGATCAGATTGCACTCCGCAATAGGTGTAATAAGGGTGGATTGGGGTGAAATAAGGGTGAACTGTGATTGGGATTACTGTGACATGGTGGGATTGGGTTGCACGCTGCAATACTTTTACTTATATTCTGTTGTTCTTGTTAATAAGAGGAAATAAGGGAGGAATATGAGATGTACGGTGGGGTCGGGTTGCACGCCGCAACAACCTATATGTTTATACTTTTCCTTGACTTTATTAGCTGTACGGTAGTCTTAAATTGCACTTAAGGATTGGTAGTAGCTGAATACTAATGATATGCTTCGAGAACTGTATTTATTTTTTGCAAGTTACTGCTTTATTTTATCTTGTCTTTCTTTCTGCTTTTATTATATACTGTATGCAGGTTATGTTGTGATTGTCCCGTCGTCGCCTCGTTACTCCTTCGTCGAGGTTAGGCTCGGCACTTACCAGTACATGGGGTCGAGTGTACTGATACTGTACTATGCACTTCCTATGCAGATTTTGGAGCTGGTTCGGGCTGATCGAGAGGTTGGCTATAGGATTTGTCAGCTAAGAGACCCGAGGTATACCTTCCGACGTCCCCTTCTATACCTCATACTTTACTGTTTTCTTTATTTCGAAAACAGATGTATTTTCTTTCGGACAAATATTTGTTGTAAGATCTTAGAATGTTCGTGAATCGTGACTCCGGATTCTGGGTAGTAATAGTATAAAATCAAGGTTGTTATTTATGTACTTCCGCGTTCATTTCGACTTGTTTTAGCTTGTTTGTTGTTAATCACTTAAACGTAAAGGAATTGGCTAATAAATCTCTAACGTTGACTTACCTAGCAAGTGTGATGTTAGGTGCCATCACGGTCCCGATGGAGGGTATTCCGGGTCGTGACATTATATAGTTCAACATTCTTTCTGATAATTTATTATACCTTTTTCTTAACAAAATTTTGAACATTACACTAAAATTTACATATATAAACTCTAATTGCACATAAAATCTTCTAATTTAAACCTATTTAGTTTGCTTATGATCATCCGCCCCACAACAGATCTAAGAGAAATTGGATATAGTTCAAATACATAACAGGAAAAAAAGAAAAAGAAGAAACAAAGAATTACAAAATGCATTCTGCATATATATAATTGAAGTTACATACGTTTTTGACATACATAACAAAAAAAAATATCAAAATTAAATAAAGAAATCCAAGATTCAAGCGATCACTATGGCTTGTTATTTTTGCCGGATTTGGAGTGATGAGAAACTTTGTGCCTAACAGCATATCCATTAAAGAGAGCTAAAGCATTGCTAGTAACTTGTGCAACATTAAGAACCTTAGCTTTAATTGTAGCTTTTACTTTACCACCCAATATTTTGTAGCCAGAAATCCCATCCATGCATGTGAAAGCATCAGTTAATACTGTGCTAAGCCAAGTTTGAACATTACTCCTATGCCACATAAAATCACTTTCCTTGTCTAAATTCAAATGGTGAAGCTCTTGGACTGAATTGGAAAGTAGGGAAACACCATCTGATATTTGATCTAAACAACTTTTCACAACTTGATAATCTTTAGCCTTTGTTTGTTCGAGTTGTTTGCAAACCTTATTTACGTATGCTTTTGTGTAGATAGCCTTGACTAAACTCACCTGTAATGCTGCTTGAGCTAGCTCTTGGGGTTGAGACGTAGAAGTAACGTAGTTTGACAAAGAAGTCATACATAGCTTTGGATAACGAGTGCGCCTGCATTGTGACAACACCAATTTGTTGGCATGAGGTTTTGAAAGACTAGCACTGGTGCCCTTCACTGCTCCAACAAAGGAGAAGATAGATATATTCAAGAAAAGCAAAATGAGGAAAAGAGTAATTTTTTCCATTGTCTTTTGGGTATAGAAGGAAGCAAAAGGTATAGTTAAGTGTGTCTTGATGGGGAAATGTGGAGAATTGGGTTATTCAGCAATTAATTTTGTGAGAAGATTGATATGGAATTATAGTCTTTATATAGAAACGGGTTGTCACATACATAAGAGTTGACTTCATTTCCTTTAATTTAATGATTTTACACGTGCAAGAACCTTCAAAGAACCAGATGCAAAGTTTGCGATTAATTCTTGTCAGAGCAATTGGTTTGTATTGTTTTTATTTACTTAATTCGTTGCTTAATTATTTTATCAATACAGTGTTCGAGAACTTATGCTTTGCCTCATCTTTTGTTGTCACATTTTCTAGAACAACTTAGATAGGATTATAGCTTGCTTTGGTTTCAAAACAAAAAAAAAAAATCGATAAACTCAAGCAATGGGATAAATTCCACAATTAAACCGCACAAGTTTTGCCACATTTTCGGTGTAATATTTTTCCTTCCCTTGAAGCAACTTCTCTCTATTTTTTTTTTTAAAAGCTAGGGATCGGAAAGATTATATTAGATAGGGGTGTGCATTCGGTTTATCGATTCGATTTTGACCCTTATCGATTATCGATTTGTACATATGCTTATCGTTAACGTTTCAATAAGGTTTCGATTTTTTCGATTTCGATTTCGATAACAAATAATCGATTCGATTTATTGATAAACCGATTCGAATGCACACCTCTAATATTAGTACTAAAGATGAAAGCAAAATATTACATCCCATAGTTATGCAAAATATTCAAAGTAGTATATATAATAGTATTAAGATGAAATTGTATAATGAAGCAGCTTCATTATATCATAATTCCTTCAAACTCCAAGCTTTCATAATTATTAAACCTACTATCATACGTTAAAAAATGTAAAAAGTCTTTTACGTTATTAGATGTATATAAAGTAAATTCATAATAGTTTTACATCTGCCTCTAACGGGATGGGAACTATAAACCTCAAAGATCAAATTACAATCAGATGCTATTGAGTTGGTAATTAGTCCGTTGGCAAGTAAAATTGGTAAATTAGACTGAGTAATTAAAAGGTAATCTGATTTTACAAACAAATAAAAATTGGTTGTCTGATAAGAGTGATGCCAACGGTTTGATTAGCTTGTTCGGAGCAGGCTTCCTCATCCATGAATACCGCAACTTGTCTCAGACAAAATAAATAAATAAAAGATAGAGTAAATTGCTGGCCAACATCATGCTTGGTATCAACCTAAATTATTTATTCCATTGTATTCATAAATCTTAAGCACATAATAAAGTATAATGCGGAGATCTGAGATCTCATAATTCAGATCGTTAAACTTTTATTTTGAAGATCAAATTTGAGAATCCTTCCAGCCATCTTTTAGCTAGGTTTAAAACTAAATAAGAAAGCTACAAGCCTACAACCTGTTAAGTTAGGAGGGAAGCTTGAACCAACAGTAAAGTTGTCTCCGTATGACCTATAGATTACGGGTTCAAGCCGTAGAATTAGTCACTAATGCTTTCATCAAAGTAGGTTGTCTAAATTACACCTCTTGGGATGCGGCTCTATCTTCTCCGAACACTGCATGAACGCGGAATGCTCACGTGTGGGGTGTATAAAAAAATTGACAAACCGCACCAAACCGATAATATGAATCAAACCGAGAAAAAACCCGACCATGGTTTGGTATTGGGAAAAAAATTCGACCATAATTAGTTTGGTTTGGTTTTAACTAAATAAGTCAAATCAACCCGATATTACATGTATAGAAGTTTTAAATATATT
The DNA here is from genome assembly GCA_026770625.1 of Nicotiana glauca. Classification (NCBI taxonomy): domain Eukaryota; kingdom Viridiplantae; phylum Streptophyta; class Magnoliopsida; order Solanales; family Solanaceae; genus Nicotiana; species Nicotiana glauca. Next base: position 42,624 of record MU786203.1, read on the forward strand.
TAATACATAAAAATATTTCTTGTAGTGTAGTTTATAAATATTTTTTTAAAAAATTCACAATTTTATCTTTTAACGTATTATTTTAAACTTGGACTTATAATTCTAGAATGCTACAATAAGTTCTATAATCAATATTAGTGCTAATAAAAGAGATTCAATTAAATTGTACTAGAAATAACAATAGTGTTGGATATCTATTAGAAATAACAATATATTAGCCCCTATACTCCCTAGTGTTGTCTCTGAAAACCAAACTGGGTTTGTGAAATGCAACCTCATCACTGGAAATATTCTTCTGGCTCAAGAGATTGTTCATGGTATCAAGGGAGAGAAGGAGGGTGGCGATGTGGTCATGAAACTGGACATGTCTAAAGCCTACGACAAAATGTCATGGACCTTTCTTACATTAGTTCTCAGGAAGCTTGGTTTCAAGGAATACTTTATAGAGCTCGTTCACAGGTTAATTTCAAACAATTGGTATTATATCATAGTCAATGGAACAAGGCATGGATTCTTTAGATCCTTTAGAGGTTTAAAGCAAGGTGATCCTCTTTCCCCTACCCTCTTCATTCTTGCTCCCGAGGTGTGACGATCCGGACGGTCGTGTTAAGAATTAATTCCCCGATCCCCTATTAACTTCTTTCCCCGAAATTACTTCTGCTATTTTGATTTGTCGGGATGTTCAGTTTTAAGTTTCGGAGAGTTTTGGGACACTTAGTCCCTAAATAAAAGCTTAAGTGTTGGAAAGTTGACCGTAGTCAAAACAGTATGAAGATGATCTCGGAATGGAAATCTGATAGTTCCGTTAGCTCCGTTGGGTAATTTCGGGCTTAGGGGCGTGGTCGGATTGAGTTTTAGAGGTCCGTAGCTAATATAGGCTTGAAATGCCGAAAGTTGAATTTTTGAAGTTTCCGTTTCGATAGTGAGATTTTGATCTGAGAGTTGGAATGGAATTCTGAGAGTTACAGTAGTTTCGTTGTGTCATTTGGGATGTGTGCGCAAAATTTCGGGTCATTCGGATGTGGTTTGATTGGTTTTTTAATCAAAAGTGTAATTTAGAAGATTTTTGAAGTTCTTAGGCTTGAATCTGATGCGAAGTAGGTGTTTCGATGTTGTTTTGAACGTTCCGAAGATTGGAACAAGTTTGAATAAGGTATTAGGATATGTTTGAGTTTTTGGTTGAGGTCCCGGGGGCCTCGGGTGTATTTCGGGTGGTTGACGGGGAGTTTGAGGAATGTTGCAGTTGCTGTATTTTGCTGCTTTTGGTATTTATGCACCTGCGGTTTGGGGACCGCAGGTGCGGCGCCGCATAAGCGGCTCAGTGACCGCAGAAATGGAAATTGGGGAGTGCATCAGGAACTGCAGAAGTGGTGCTGCATCTGCGGATTGGGAGTCGCAGATGCGGAATTTGGCCTTTAAGTGGGAAGTCCCAGATGTGATATTTGTTCCACAGAAGCGGGATCGCAGATGCGGAAACTGCTGGGCATTATTTTTTTAAAAGGGGTTCGGCGACTTTGAGGTTTATTTCACCATTTTTATCTCGGGTTGGGAGCTTTTGGGATGATTTAAAGGAGGGATTTCAAGGGAACTTCATTGAGGTAAGGAATTTGGACCTAAAACTCGTTCCTATGCTATTATTTCACATATTAGAGCTAGAAATTATAGAAATTGAAGGTGAAAATTGAGAAAATTAGGGCTTAGTATTGGAGACATTTGAGTGATGATTTGAGGGACCATTTGAGGTCCGATTTTGGTATGCATGAACTCGTGAGAGTGTGAGGATTCTGAAAACATAAATTTTATCCAATTCTAAGACGTGGGCCTAAGGGGTGTTTTGGTCATTTTACCTTATTTCGCATGTTAGTTTAAAATTAATTGTAGAATCAGTTACTTGAAGTGTTATTTACAATATGAAATTGAATTGAATATACTTGGGCTATTTGGAGTCGGATACTCGTGGCAAAAGCGTGGTTTCGGATTGACTTGCGCTTGTTCGAGGTAAGTGGCTTGTCTAACCTTGTGGGGGGGGGACTTTTCCCTTAGGATTTGGTATATTTATTAATTGAAATGCCTTGTACATAAGGTGACAAGTGCGTACTTGTGCTAATTATTAGAAATCCGATTTTCATTAAGTACTACTAATATGTTTACTTTCCTGTTTAGTTCTTGTACTATTTAAGCATGTGTTAACTTAGTAAAAGCATGCCTAAGTGATCAAATTGCTTTATTTGTTTAACTGCTTTACCTAAAGTCTGTGCAGCATGCTAGGCTAGACTATTTGTTGCCTTAATATGAAGTTTGATATTTTCTGAGCATTTCTCCTGTTACTGTTGTGCATTTACATTGGGATTACGGATGTGGGATTCCGATAGATCCTCCTACACAGTTATATGGAACTATGGGAATGCACCTGGTAGATTCCCCCAGTACTGGATATTTATGTTTGGGATTACGCAACAGGACTCCGATAGATCCCCGTATACTATGAGCTGGACTACGGGACGGTATCCTGAGAGACTTATTGGATATGTCTATTTGGGACTTCAGGACGCTATCCTGGAAGATCCCCAATTGATATTGTTGGAGTTGAGCTGTATTTTCCTTCAGTGTTTACATTTTTCCTGTGTAATTGTTGTTGTCCTTTATATCTGTGTTACCTTCACTGTTTCTCATACCTATACTGTTTTCTGTTCTATACTGTCGAAATATATCTTTTATTTAATCTCAGTAGGGCCCTGACCTTCCTCGTCACTGCTCAATCGAGGTTAGGCTTGGCACTTATTGAGTATCATTGTGGTATACTCATGCCCTTTTTGTACATGTTTTTCATGTGCAGATCCAGGTACCTCTACTCACGCTTACCATTCTTGAGGCGAGGCGATTCTATGGGACTTCAAGGCATATATGTCGCGTCCGCAGACCGAGGAGTCTCTTTCTATTCCTACATTTAGTATTTAGCTATGGGTGTTAAATAGGCCGGGTCAGCCCGATTCCGGACCGGCCCAGACCGATAGAACCTGGAACCAGACCGGCCCGGTTCTTATGGGGCCGGGTGGGCTGGGTTGGGGGGTCCGTCCGGTTTTGTTAGGTTTAGGGTTGGGATTCGGTTAATCGGACCCGGGTAACCCGTTTGGCGTGAACAGTGCCCAAACTGGTTAACCCGGACCGGAACCGGCCCAGTTAACCCGGCCCGGAACCGGCCCGGTTAACTTTAAAAAAAAATTATTTTTTTTATTTTTTTTGAATTTCGCTGACAGATGGGGCCCACTATTCGTTGAATTTCCCAATTTTCTGAATATATCCGTTGGCCAACGGATTTATTTATTAAATGGCC
>MU786208.1:0-12929 GCA_026770625.1 Nicotiana glauca
ACCAACACTGGTATTTCACACGAGTCACAAATATTGTAGCCAAAAGTTATTTATTTTGATTTCGGAATTCTTTTAATTGGGGTAAAAATCACGTGCTCACACCCCGAACAAGCTACTGGAGACCAGAAGAGAACCATTAGATGACATGCAAGTGATTTTTTCTTAAGCGGCGATGTTTTGTATAAAAAGACCCCGGACCTCAACTTGCTAAGATGTGTTGATGCCGAAGAAGCCGGAAGAATTATGCATAAGGTGCATGCAGGGGTGTGCGGACCTCATATGAACAGATATGTTTTGGCAAAGAAAATCCTGCGAGCGAGATATTATTGGATGACCATGGAAAAGGATTGCTTCGGCTTTGTTCAAAAATGTCATCAATGCCAGGTGCACGGTGATTCGATTCATGCACCGCCGACGGAGTTCCATCCGATGTTAGCACCTTGGCCATTTGTTGCCTGGGGTATGGGCGTTATTGGGCCAATCGAGCCGAAAGCTTCAAACGGGCATAGATTCATATTGGTTGCAATCGATTACTTCACAAAATGGGTTGAGGCCATCACTCTCAAGTCGGTCACCAAGAAAGCTGTGGTATATTTTGTGCATTCCAATCTCATTTGCCACTTTGGTATTCCTGCAACTATCATTACCTACAATGCTGCAAACTTGAATAGTCGTCTGATGGGAGAGGTATGTGAACAATTCAAGATAACACACAGAAACTCTACCCCTTATCGGCCAAAAGCCAACGGTGCCGTTGAAGCAGCGAATAAAAACATCAAGAAGATTTTGAGAAAGATGATTCAAAACTCCAGGCAATGGCATGAAAAGCTTCCTTTTGCGTTACTCGGGTATCGCACCACAGTGCGTACATCAATCGGAGCCACCCTATACTTGTTGGTTTATGGAACTGAAGCAGTCATACCTGTAGAAGTAGAAATCCCTTCGCTTCGTATAATCGTTGAAGCAAAAGTCGAGGACAGTGAGTGGGTCAAAACTCATCTAGAGCAGTTGTCATTAATTGATGAAAAATGGTTGGCCGCAGTGTGCCACGGGCAGTTGTACCAACAAAAAATAGCCCGCACCTACAACAAGAAAGTACGTCCTAGGAACTTCAAAATGGGACAGCTCGTGCTCAGACGCATTCTCCCTCATCACCAAGAAGCAAAAGGAAAGTTTTCTCCCAATTGGAAAGGTCCATACATAATCCAAAAGATTTTTCCAAAAGGAGCAATGTATCTAGGAGACATTGAAGGAAATGATCCTGAAACAACAGTCAATGCGGATGCAGTAAAAAGGTACTATGTCTAGACCTCCTGAGGTGATGGCTTTTGTGCAATTGAGATGACGAAGGCTTTACTTCCCACTACCCCAAGCACTATCAATCCTTCGTAAACCATTTGAACCGGTTCTGTTTCTTTTACTACCCTCTTTGGAACCCGAAAGTAAGAAAATAAAAAGAAAAAAGAAAGAAAAGAAAATAAAAGAAAAGAAAAGAAAAGAAAAAGAAAAAAGAAAAGAAAAATAAAAAAGAAAAGAAAAGAAAAAGAAAAGAAAAAAGAAAAAAAAAGAAAAAGAAAAGAAAAAGAAAAAGAAAAGAAAGAAAAGAAAGAAAAGAAAGAAAAGAAAGAAAAGAAAAACAAAAACAAGAAACAAGAAACAATGTTTTCCCTGAACTACGTTTGACTTAATTCCGAAAGGATACGTAGGCAGCCTCTCGCTGAGGTTCAGTTACACCAAAAAAAAATTTCAATTACCCCCAAAAATTGAACCTAGGGCAGATGATATTATGGTTCGATCCTGAATTCGCCGAAATGATTCAAAAATTGTAGTTCCACCCAAAATACTTTCACCCAAAAACCTTGCCCAAGTCCTTCCGATCAATTGACAAAAGCGGGAAAGTGGAAAACATTATTGTTGGAATCTGACACAATTCAAAGTGAGAGAAATAAAATGAGAGAGTCTTATCGGTGAAAACCTTCGGGCACCATAAGGCGATGGTGAGTAGAGAAAATGAAAATGAGAGAGTCCGATTAGTGAAAACTCGCAAAGAGCACTATCGAGCGATGGTGAGAAGAGAAATGAGAGAGGTCGATTGGCGAAAACCCACAAAGGGCGTTGTCGACCAAAAAGAAGACTTCTCATCACTAAAAGAGTCCTGGCAAGGCTCCCTGATTTTGAAATGCGGATCAATGGGTTCACGAGAAGCTGGAAAGTTTGTGTGGGTCGGGCGTCCAGTCCAAGAAGCATGTCATGTTCATTTGAAGCCAACATGCACCCCAGATATTCTTCTTTTCCCCCAAAAAGGATGCTTCTCTTTAAACTCATTCGCTTGCCTTTTGTATATTTCTTCCTTGAATCCCTTTCGGTTTAACACTGATTCCGAAATTACTACAAAGAAAGGTGGCAGGATTGGTTCTATCGGGCTCAGCCTGTCAGAGTCGAAGAAAATGCCCAGCCTCAGCGAGTGCGTCAGGCCAATCCTGACTGACCATAGTGGTTGATTCTTTCGAAGCAAAGACATTGGAAAAAAAGAAGATCAAAGGCAAAGGCAGAATAAAATGAGAAGGCCACATCCCACACGGGCGAGTCATAATGAAACCCTGAGAGTTGAACCCGGTCGCTTTGAAAAGAGATTCACCTTCAAGGCCAACAAACAACAAAGTTTCTCAACGGAAAGGGGGCCAGGATCAAGCAATTAGGATGATCAAGGCCACAAAACCAACCACCGTTTCAAACTAACAAATTTTTCTTTGTTAAAAATAGGTCTTATTCAGAGCAACCGTGCAAGAAGCAGGTGCTACCCAAAAAGAAATAAATGCACAAGCGCTGGAACAACGTTGCAGCAGGAAAGCGACAGAAAGGGAAGTTTCCCGAAATTCATTCATGCGTTAAGAAAAGAAAAGAAGGAGAAAAAGAAGAAGAAGAAAAGAAATGAAAATGAAAAACCCCAAAAGAAAAACAAATCATAGTAGCATAGAGCTTATTCTTTCAAAATCCCGGCCAAAAACCGAGGATCTCCCGGCCAAAAAACCGTAGAGCTTTTTTCTTTCAAAATCCCGGCCAAAAATCGAGGATCTCCTGGCCAAAAAACCGCAGAGCTTTTTCTTTCAAAATCCCAGCCAAAAACCGAGGATCTCCCGGCCAAAAAACCGTGGATTCGACCAAAAAACCGAGGATCTCCCGGCCAAAAAATCGTGGAGATTTTTTCTTTCAAAATCCCGGCCAAAAAACCGAGGATCTCCCGGCCAAAAAACTGCGGAGCTTTTTCTTTCAAACTCCCGACCAAAAAATCGAGGATCTCCCTGCCAAAAAACTGTGGAGCTTTTTTCTTTCCAAATCCCGACTAAAAAACCGAGGATCTCCCGGCCAAAAAACCGCGGAGCTTTCAAAATCCCGGCCAAAAAATCGAAAATCTCCCAGCCAATGGAGCTTTTTTCTTTCCAAATCCTGGCCAAAAAACCAAGGATCTCCCGGCCAAAAAGACGTGGAGCTTTTTTTTTTTCCAAAAACCGGCCAAAAAACTGAGGACCTCCCGGCCAAAAAATCGTGAATTTTTTTTTTCAAAATCCCGGCCAAAAAACCGAAGATCTCCCGGCCAAAAACTGTGGAGCTTTTTTCTTTCAAAATCCCGGCCAAAAAACAGAGGATCTCCAGGCCAAAAAATCGCGGAGCTTTTTCTTTCAAATTCCTGGCCAAAACACCGAGGATCTCCCGGCCAAAAAACCGTGGAGATTTTTTCTTTCCAAATCACGGCCAAAAACCGTGGAGCTTTGCTTTATAAATCCCGGCCAAAAAACCGAGGATCTTCCGACCAAAAAATTGTGGAACTTTTTTCTTTCCAAATCCCGGCCTAAAACCGAGAATCTCCCTACACAACCCTGATTTGATTGTTTAGAGATGTGTCACAACTAACTCACGAAATTTTCCTAGTGAAAACTGGGGCAGAAAAATTTCGTTCGTTTGTTTGTTTTGGTATCTTAAGAAGGTCGATCTCAAGATACAAGGTGTGAGATGACCAATGGAATGAGTATCAAGCCAGAATCGAGAAAAGAAGAAAAGAACAAAAGAAACAAACTCAAATGCGAGGCACGCAAGGGCGCGAATGGCTCAAAATCAAAATTGAAGTCACAAGATCCACTGATCCTGTCTTGAACCAATGCTGCATGAGAAAGAAAATACCTACAACTTGCGAGCATCAAGATTCAGATCGAAGTCCACAGTAAAATCAGCTGAGACTCAAGATCAAGTTTTAAGAGAATTATAGATAGGAATCTTGTAACTCATAGTTGATAGACATAGCTAGCTTAGCTTTGATTTTCGTTTTGGGTGTAATAAGGAGTTCAGCAAGCAGTAGGATCAGCAACATCAGTGAAATTACAGCTCTTGGTAGTCCCAACTGTGAGCACGTGATTTTTGCCCTAAGCAAATTATTCCTAAAATCCAAACAAAACAATTTTTCATTATTTTTACAAATTTTGTTGATATTTGTGGCATTTTTGTGTTAATTAGTTGCATAATAATTCATATTAAAAATAAAAAAATATGCATATACATTAAGATTTTTAATTTTACAATTTTAGTATTAATTCATTTTGGGAACAAATTAAAGAAAAATCAAAAATTGCATTTTTGGTGTTTTAATTGAAAATTACTATAAAATAGATATTAAATAAACTTTAGAATTTAATTAGCTTAACAATCAAATAAATCAGAAAATAAATAAAGTTGGAAAAGAAAAATAAAATACAAAAATACAAAAGAAAAATAAAATGCAAAAATACAAAATAAAAAATAAAATACAAAAATACAAAAGGAAATTACTAGGGGTGTTCAAACCGAACCGAAAAACCGCACCAAACCGATTAAAAAACTAGACTAGGTTTGGTTTGACTTGGTTTGGTATTGAGTAAAAAATCCGAACCAAACCGACATATAAATATATAAATTTTATTTATATTTTTAAGACTTTGTAGTGATTTTTCTTTAGAAAATATAGAAATATTTGGGATCCTCTCATGTATTAACCTTGAAAACGTAAATTAACGAAAAATTATTGTTAGACGATTAAAAAAATAACTATCATGTGTTATTAAAAAATTTCTCCCATTAGAATATTTTACTAGATCATATGTTTGTCAATTTTTTCTATATTTACTAAACATATATTCACTTATCAAAGCTTTATCTATAATTTTAATTACGTAAGATTGAAATAATATTCATGTAAGAAAAAAATCCGAAAACCCGAAAAATCCAACAAAACCGAACCAATCCAAACCGATATAATTGATTTAATTTGGTTTTGATAAAAACCGAACCAACCCGATCCATGTATACCCCTAGAAATTACAATGCAAAAATACAAAATAATAAAAATAAATAAATTTTGGACTAGTATAAAATTGGACTGATTACCAGCCCAAAACCAAAACGCCCAGGCCCAAAAATATACCCATACCCGATCTACCCTGAAAATCCAAACGACCCCGTTTAAATACCATTTAATCTGAGCCGTTAAAACAACTGATCTAACGGTAAAGTCCAATCTCATCAAGATAATAAAACGACGACGTTTATAACTTTTCACCTCAGCCTTTGATTAGTTTAATCCAACGGACCAGGTTAAGTTTTCATTAAAAAATAAACGACGTCGTATTAGTAGCAATTGATCTGAACCGTCAAAGTTTTAATCCAACGGCTGGTGTCAATCAATACATCTTTAATATACCAAAATTAAACCCTACAATCATTTTAACATTTTCGTCTTCTTCATCTAACCTAGCCCCCCCCTCTTCTCTCTCAACAGATCCCGTCGGAACCCTACCGGCGGGAGACGACAACCATGCCAATCACCACCCAAATAACACCCCAGAACCGTCTCTCACCCCTGATCACACCCCTATAGTCCTTTTCCCTCAAATACCTCTGGATCTCCTCGAATATCCCAAATAGTGTCGCCGGAACCCTAACTTCGGCGAACACTAGTTCACCCAAATCACTCCAAAATCATACCAAAGCTTCCCCTTGACACCCTTAGCCTAGTTCCTAAACCCTCGAATATTAAATGTCACTGAAAAGGCTCAAAACGTCAAAACTAGGGTCAGCCGGTGATCAAAAATCCAAGAAAATTGTCACAAGACCTCCTGGATGCTGGGATTTGATAACTAAAAGAAAAGAAGAAAAGAAAAGCAAAAAAAAAATTGCCTGAATAAACGGAAAAAAAAGAAAGAAAGCTAAGTTTCCTTTTCTGCATTTATTTTTTTTTCTTTTCTTGCATGAGTTCTAATTGTTTGTATTATTTGTTCTTTTAATTTTGTTCGTTAACTAGGGTTATTAATTCTTGTTAGTAGCAGTGTAATGTTTGGATATTAGTTTTAGGGTTTAACAAATAGATTCTGATTTTTCGTAATTAGATTTTTTAAAATGCTTGTTGTTTATTTCATATGTTTCTAAAATTAGTCAAATTTGTTAATTGTTAATTTTTGATTATGATATTTGTTAGAGTTAATTTTGTTTTGTTAATTCTGTTACTTGTTAGTTTTTGGAATTAAATTGATAATAATTAGTTAATATTGGTTATAGCTGTTAGTATCTGATTAGTAGTTAATTCTGAAAATTAATCAAACTTAAGGGGGTAAAAGGGTAAAAGGCATTAGGTCACTTGGTAAATATGATGTGGATTCAGGGGTAGTTTTGGAACATGAAATGGGATAAGGGTAATAATACTAAGGAAGTAGGGGTAATCCGGGTAGAGAAAAATGGCAATAGTTTAGTTTCCTAAGTGAGGTAGGGGCAAATAAGGAAATATACCAAGAGAAGAAGAATCTAGATAGGGAAATTGGTACAATTCTTAATAAATAAAGGGCATCTAATCGAATAACTAATAAAAATAAGGACAAAATTGAAATAAAAGAGGGACTACTTTATAATTAACAAAATTTGAACTTCCATCCATTTTTAAATCTATAAATAGGCATCCATAGGCCTCATTTGATAAGTTTGGAGCAATCTGAAATTTTCCTGAAACATTTCTGCTATTCTAGATCTCTACTTTCGAAATTTACCATTTCCAAAAACTCAAAATATCAAAAAACAGTAGAAATAGTTCAAAAACTCACTATTTCATTAGTTTTAAGTCAGTTTGAAATCTGTTTGATTGATTCTGGTTGGTTCTGGTGATCAAATGTTGTTCAAATGGTATTGAATTAGTTAAGTACTTGGTTATGTGGATTTTTATTATTGTTGTGGGTTCAAATCTGGTTATTGGAGCTGTGTTTTGGATTTGTGGATCTGTCCTCTGCTGTTGTTGCTGATTAATCACTGCTGACCTTTAGTTCTAATAGGTTTTTGATCTTTAAATTCAGGTACACAACTTCTGCCTTCACTGTTGTATCTACGTTGATGAATTGAAATTCAATTGAAATGAAAACACGAGAAATATCCTCATAACGGTGAATTATGAAAGCTGTTTGTTGATATTAAAGTTTGATCACATTAGTATAGACATAGTATTAGATATGAAGCTTGTATTTGATAGGATTAGCCAAATTTGTATTGGACTGTGATTATCGGACTGTTTTACTACTATATTAGAACTGATACTTAATTTGTAATAATATTTTAGTAGAACTTTAGAATTTACTGAGTTAGTAAATAGTTGTTAGATCTAAAATGGCTTCGAACAGTCAGTATATAAGGACATATGGAAACCTTTTTATTGAGTTCAATTACTTTGATTAGCTTAGTCTAACTTTGATTGAAAAATTAACAAGTAAAAATAACAATTTCAGACGTTTTCAGTGGCTCTAAATTTTCAGTAGCTCAATGTATATCTGTTTTGACTGCAAAAATTATAGCCTTACTTGGGGTTCCTATTTCATTAATATTTAGAACTCACAGATAAATAGATAAACAAATGAATTTGAACACAAAATTTTAAAGGTTTCTTCGTTAATTTCTGCAGTGTCATTGAATACACTTAGGGTAGTTTAAAAAGTCAATTAATTACGTTTTGTTCAGTATTTGTGTTAAGTTTCAGATCAGTGTAAGGCCTAATGGCCTGACGCAATTTTGGGCCTCACTTCGTTCAAGTACTGGCCCAATTCAATGTTTATCTTAAATTGTGAAGGGCTGGATTTATTTAAAGGCCTACTATCGATAAACCTTTAATAACATATGTATATCGGGCCTGTTAAAAAATCTGAAAACGGGAGATTGTTTATACACAATAATAAAATGCTCGAATTAATTAGGGTTTTTCGCTTTGACTTAAGGACAAGAATAAATAAGGAATATAGTTTACTTAGGATTGGCCTTTAAAATATAAATGAGATGAGCCTCACAAAAATCAAATAATAAAATTGCGGGGCCCTTAATGAATGATCAATTCAAAAGATGCTTAGAATTAGGAGGACCGTTTAGCGAATTTTATGGTCTTTTCCAAAGTTAATAAATACGTAGTTGCTTTAGGCGCATATGTGAATAATATTACCTTCCCAAAAACGGGTGCACATTTATGTGACCCAAATCCAAATCTCAACGAAGTTGAAATGTGTTAAAAGCCACGGGCGTACTGGTACGGCGTGGTTCGAAATACATTTTCACGACGTTGTAATTCTTTAAAAATAAACAATAAATACAATAAAATCGGGTTATTAATAAAAGGCACATAGAATAGAATATATATGGAAATCAGATAAAATCAAATACGACAGTTGAGTGACCGTGCTAGAACCACGGAATTCGGGAGTGCCTAACACCTTATCCCGGGTTAACAGAATTCCTTATCCAGATTTCTGGTGCGCAGACTGTTAACAGATATTTTCCTCGGTTGGGGATTCAACCGGTGACTTGGGACACCATTAATCTCCCAAGTGGCGACTCTGAATAAAATAATAAATAAATCCCGTTCCGACTGTCCTTTAACTGGAAAAACTCCTTTACGCCCTTCACGGGGTGTATTAAAACTTCGTAAAAAAAGGAGCTGTGACAGCTCTGACGACTCCTCTGGGGAGTTTAAACCCAGAACTTTTGTTCAGGGTTTAAGAGATCGAGCTCGGAATAATTGTTATATTTGTTTAAATCTGATTTCACTATATGTTTATGATTAATGTGCTAAAGGTTTACCGCTTTGATATTATTTGAACTGTATATAAACTGTGTCGAAAATCCTTCTCTTCTCACCTCCGGGAATGTGCTTACTGGTTGAGACTCCCTATTATGTTAGTGTCAATACCCTCAAATAAGAAAGAGGCCGGACAAGTTACTAAGCCGGATGGCCTTTTGGTTCCCGGTACGTAGCCCCCCTCCTCGATCTGAGTTGTCCGCTCGGGTACACAGTCTAGAACATATAACCAGGTTGTGAACTTAGAATAGGGACGTTTATTTGCATCACGTATGACTTAGGGGACCCAACACATGGGTTGGGTCCGTCTAGTACAAGTATCCAGATATGAAAAGTCCATCATGCATTTTACGTGTTGCATTTATTTGTCTCGGGCCATCATGTTGATCGGTTAAAAAAAAAAGAACTTTTTGTGAAATTGAGAAAAAAAGAGAAGATAATAGTCATTGTTTGATTTTATAAAACCGATACCCAAATATTGTCGAAACTCTGCCGAAATTTTGAAAAAAAAAAGGTTGAAAATAAAAATTTTTGGATTTTTAATAATTCGTTTTAACTAAAGAAAAAAGAAAATATAAAAAATAGTTTTTAGGGTTATTGCAAATAAATAAAAATTGTTATTTTGTTTTGTTTTCAAAAAATCAAAATATATGGTTCATTTTGTCAATAAAATTGAAAATGAAATTTTTGCTAGTTTGGTTACTTGATTTTTGCCAAAAATTAAAAATTGTTTGTTTTAAAATAGTTTGCCCGAACTATGCTGGTTTGATTCTCACCACGTGTGAGATACGTAGGCAACCCTTGACGGGTCCAACCACACCTTTTTGCGAAAATAGCCAGAAAATGTCAAAATTTTGATTTTTGTTGTCATAAATAAATTAAGGGATGCCCTTTTTTTCAAAAAAGGGCGTTGGAAGGCTATTTTTGAAAATGGCCACTTTTGAATCATTTCCTAACAGTTAGCGAACACAGCCTTAAAATCTTCTCTTGGAAGTGCTGAAATGCCGTATTGACAAAGTAGTTTTTTTTTTACTTGTAAAAATTAGAATTGAAAAAGAAAATATGTAGTGCTTTTCTTTTAGGTCATAAATAAATGATTAAATCGCATTAATAAATGTGCAGGATGAGCACGACTCAGAATGAATCATTCTTGCATAAGATCCCTTTGGAGTTACGTCTGTGGTGGAATGATTTGGGCAAAGAAGGGCAAGATGAAGTGAAGAAATATTTGAAAGGTCTCACCGGTTTGATAGATATTGTGCCGCGAGGGGATATTGTCAAAGCATTGATTACATGTTGGGACCCAGCGCATAATGTGTTCCACTTTTCGGACTTCGAACTTACCCCGACATTAGAGGAAATAGCTAGCTACATTGGTAAAGATGAGGTCCCTTTAAGGCATAAGTATTTGGTTGCACCGAGAGTTGTAGCTGTGCACAGATTTCTAGACTCTTTGAAGATAATCAGAACCGTCTATAATACAAATCTGGCAAATGACTTTTGTACTCTAAATTTTATATATCATCGTTATGGCTACATCGGGGGGTTCAACAACCCAGAAAGCAAGATATGTAGCAAAGGAAATCGTCAGAAATGGGAAGAGCATCGACGTTTTGCTTTTATGGTGGCTTTTCTAGGATTTTTGGTATTTTCGAGAAAGGACGGGAACTTTGATATAAAGATAGCTAGGGTTGTCAGCACGTTAATTACCCAAGCCAAAAGTACTCTTGCACCTATGATACTGGCTGATATTTTCCGTGCTCTTACGGCTTGCAAGGCTGGGGAGACTTTCTTTGAGGGGTGCAGTTTATTGTTACGAATGTGGATGATTGAGCATCTGTGTCATCGTCCTCAATTCTTGAGCTACGGGTCTCCAAAAATAATGTGCATAGAAGAGTTTCACACAAATATTAAAGGGGTCAAATTGCCAGAAGGATTCATGGGTTGGACAACATATTTTCGGTCCCTCACTGCTAGTCAAATCAAATGGACATTTGGATGGTTACCCGTTGATGAAATCATATATATGCCGGCAGCTCGACCATATTTCCTTTTGATAGGGCTTCAAAGCATTCAGCCTTACGCCCCTTATCGTGTGTTGAGACAACTTGTGAGATGCCAAATAGTACCCAAGGATGATGATCTTAGTTTGCAAGTGATCGAGATTGGCCCCGATGGCCAGTTTCCTGAAGCATTGGTCCGCCAGATCTGGAGCGAATGTCAATATTTGGCGGCAAATACTTGTGTCCGTGATCGAGCTAAAGGAGAGGTATCACCTGACTATCAGGCTTGGTATAGAAGGGATGTTGCATTCGGAAGGCCGGCCAAAAGGCCTCACCTCCAGGAGTTTGCTGAGTCATCACAAGAGCAGTGGGCTTGGTTAGCCAAAGAAAATGAGTACAGGGCAAAGATCAGCATGTTGGAAAAACAGGTCCAAGACCTCAAGTTTGAAAACAGTGTGCAAGCAGCAGCTGACGAAGGTGAGAAAAAGCAATTGGCCAAAGAGAATGAGGCATTACGAGCTCAAATTCAGAAAATGAAGACAGCAATCGAAACCCCTGTTAGAAATGCCCGAGATGCGAAGCTGATAGACAATTTGCGGCAAAAAGTGAATGATTACAGTTTTGACCTTAACAAAGCAGAAAAAGAACTAGCTGGGGTTCAAAGACAGTTGGCTAAAAATGCAGAGGAACGAGCCCGTATGGTCCAACAGCTAAAAAAAGAGCATGATAATGAGGTCGCCAGATTGAGGAAAAAGGTCATTACTGCAGAGGTCAAAATGAGCAAACAAGCAAAAGAGTTCAGTGTTGAAAGGGAGCATTGCTATACAGCTGTAGCACAATTAGAGATGGATCTGCAACAACTTCAGGAGAAAAATCAGCAAATTTTGGAGGCTAGGACTGAACAGATTGGGTGGTTGCTTCAGGAAAAAGGGATAATTAGAGAAAGAATCCTCGATATTGCTCATTACATCACCCGGAAGTGCCAAATATGTGAGAACATGACCCAAACTACATTTTTTGCCTCAGTGATGATATTCGTGAAACAGATAATGGGCGACCTAGACAGACTCCAAAGGGGACTTGCATATAGGCCCGCGGCGAGACCGAACGATGTCCCGCGGGCACCAGGAGCATTGATGTATTCTTGAGTCTGTATTTTTCATTAGTCTGCATTTCATTTCAATTAGTTGTTAAAGAAGTTCATAGTTTGTCGTTGTAATGGATGTGTTGACCATTAATAAATTTGAAAATTCCCAAAAAAGTTGTATTTGTATTTTTGTTTTTTCTTTTCTCTGGACACATTTGCGATAGGCAATTTTATAGGACCGATAATAATCATATGAAATATAAAATATAAATACGAGTCAAAAGAATATTGAAAAACAAAAGAAAATGAAAATGAAAAAAAGAAAAGAAGGAAAAGCCATAGCAAAAGAATTGGCAAAGCAAAGGAAAAAAGGCAAGGATGAAAGAAAAGCCATAATTGAAAAAGCCGGGATGACGCATGTGGCCGAGCAAAATTGTTTAGGTATATCTGTGCTTCCAACGTGCAATTATTGATTGTTAATGCCTTAACCACTAATGAGCATTGTTGTTGTTAAGTCCAGAAAGGTGGTTTTAGTTAGCTGGCATTCTGGCAACTCATCCGTACAATACCCGTTCCAAAGATATGTCGAAAATGATTAGCCAAGAGATCGAAGCTACAATTGTTGTCCTGGCTAGGGATGAAGAAATAGTGGATGTAAATGCTATGAAGGAGGAAATGTACAAGCTGAAACAACAAATGGCCAAAATGTACCAGG
>MU786208.1:18111-32805 GCA_026770625.1 Nicotiana glauca
GAGGCAATGTACATTGATGAACCGGGGCAGGATGACAAACCTGGGTTGAAATTATTCTTTGATGGGGCTGCCAACAATAAAGGCATCGGGATAGGAGCGATACTTATTTCAGAGACGGGACAACATTATCCTGTCACAGCTCAGCTCCGTTTCTTTTGCACCAACAATATGGCTAAATACGAGGCATGTATATTGGGTTTGAGGATGGCTATAGATATGGGTGTCCAAGAGATCTTGGTCATGGGGGACTCGGATCTTTTGGTACATCAAATTCAAGGAAAATGGGAAACACGAGACTTAAAGCTCATACCATACCGGAAGTGTCTGCATGAACTATGCCAGTGGTTTCAGTCCATAGAATTCAAGCACATCCCGAGAATTCACAATGAAGTTGCTGACGCTTTGGCCACTCTAGCGTCAATGTTGCATCATCCGTATAACGCTTATGTGGATCTATTACAGATTCAGGTCCGAGATCAACATGCTTATTGCCATACAGTGGAAGAAGAACTTGATGGTGAGCCATGGTTCCATGATATTAAAGAATACCTCAGAATGGGAGTGTATCCGGCACAGGCCACGGGGGATCAAAAGAGAGCTATTAGACGATTGGCAAGCGAATTTTTCTTTAGCGGAGGGGTTTTGTACAAAAGAACCATAGATCTTGGTTTGTTGAGGTGTATAGATGCGAAACAAGCTACAACAATTATGGCCGAGGTACATGCGGGAGTCTGTGGACCACATATGAGTGGGTATGTGTTGGCAAAAAAAATTCTCCAAGCAGGATATTACTGGCTTACTATGGAACGGGACTATATCATCTTTGTGCGCAAGTGTCATCAATACCAGGTACATGGAGATTTGATTCATTCTCCTCCATCTGATTTGCATACAATGTCGGCACCATGGCCCTTCATTGTTTGGGGAATGGATGTCATTGGGCCGATCGAGCCAGCAGCATCTAATGGGCACAGGTTTATTCTGGTTGCCATAGATTATTTTACTAAATGGGTTGAGGCTAAAACTTTCAAATTAGTGACCAAGAAAGCAGTGGTTGACTTTGTGCATGTAAACATCATTTGCCGGTTTGGAATTCCAAAGGTGATTATCACAGATAATGGGGCTAACCTCAATAGTCATTTGATGGCAGAGACATGTCAAAGATTTAAAATTACACACCGCAATTCCACACCATATCGTCCTAAGGCGAATGAAGCAGTTGAGGCAGCTAATAAAAATATCAAGAAAATACTTCGAAAGATGGTGGAAGGATCGAGGCAATGGCATGAGAAATTACCCTTTGCTTTACTGGAATATCGCACTACTGTTCGCACTTCGGTAGGGGCGACTCCTTATTCATTGGTGTATGGCACGGAGCCCGTGATACCTGCAAAAGTTGAAATACCTTCCCTTCGAATTATTACGGAGGCGAAAATTGATAATGATGAATGGGTCAAAGCCCGTTTGGAACTATTGAATTTGATCGATGAAAAGAGATTGGCAGCAGTATGTCATGGGCAATTATACCAACAGACAATGGCCAGAGCTTATAACAAGAAAGTGCGTCCGCGGAAATTTGAAGTCAGACAATTGGTATTGAGGCGCATCCTACCTCATTGGGCTGAAGCAAAAGGAAAGTTCGCTTCTAACTGGCAGGGAGCCATTTATTGTAACACGAGTATTGTCCAATGGTGCGTTATATCTAACAGATGTGGAAGGGAAATGTGTAGAAATGGCTATCAATTCTGATGCAGTCAAGAGATATTATGTATGATTTCTTTATCTTTATGTATCTGATTGTATTTGACATGTTTTGAGATTGAAATGATGAAGGCATTTTGTTTTGCTATCCAAACACTTTATCTATTGCTATCCCTTTAAGCCTTATTATATTTTCTTTCATATCCCTCTTTTGGAATAAACAACAAAAATCAAGGATTGAATGGGGAAATCAAGTGGAGAAACAAAAGGAGAAAAGAAAGAAAAGAAAAGCAGAAAAGAAAGAAAAGAAAAAAAAGAAAGAAAAAGAAAAGAAAAGAAAAGAAGAAAAGAAAGAAAAAGAAAAAGAAAAAGAAAAGAAAAGAAAAAAAAGAAAAGAAAGAAAAGAAAAGAAAAAGAGAAAAGAAAAGAAGAAAAGAAAGAAGAAGAATGGAAGGAAGGAAACATCGCAACAATGAAGCTATTTTATAACATGAACTACGTTTGACTTGATCCCGAAAAGGTATGTAGGCAGCCTCACTGAGGTTCAGTCACAACCGAAGAGAAGTTCAAGAATCCCCAAGAACGAAACTGGGGCAGAAGTTATGTAGAAGATATGATTCCGAAAGTTGTAATTTGTGAACCTACATTGAAATATTTTGAGCCTTTATACCCTTCTTTCTAAACCCATCCAAAAGCCACATTACGGTCCAAAGAAAGACCTTCTGATCAATTTTAAGAAATGCCAATACAAGCAGTCAAGGTGAATCATGTTGTGGACAACACTCGGGTACCAGAAGTTGAGAGAAAATTAAAAATGAGAGAGTCTTATTGGTGAAAACCCTCACGGGCACCTTAAGGCGACGTGAGTTGAGAGATATTAAAATGAGAGAGTCTTATTGGTGAAAACCCTCACGGGCACTGTAAGGCGAAAGTGAGTTTTTAGAGTGGGCAAATGAAAAGGTTTGTGGTTGAAAAGTGGCAAAACAAGCAAGGTTTGGGTTTCAGTGAAGATTGGGTTGTGAAATATGGAACGGCAAATGTGGCAATTGTCAGTTGGTTGGTTGGTTGGACAGACTAGATTGGTTAATCCAAAATGCATGGCATGATCAATGGAATCAGCCTTTCCATTCAGATAAGTCCTATCCTCTTTCTCTTTTCAGAATCTTTCTATCCTCAAAAACTTCGAGGTCATTGCATTTTATTTTTCTTGAAATCTGTCTATAAGACATTTATAGTCAAATATAACTACCAGTTTCCCAGTTGTATGGCACAATGAGATCAGGACATATTAAAGGACACAGAAAAATGAAGGATCAATGTAAATCCCATCAAAAGGGTAATCAGATGATTGGAGGGAAAAACAAGGTTTCACAGAAAAGGGAATAGAAACACCAAGACAAGTAACATGAGGAAAACATTTAGGTCATCAGGATCAAAAAGTTTGAAGGTTAGCCGGGAAATCATGGCAAGTCAAAACAAGTGCAAAGAAGCAAGTCGGAGCAAGTTCGGAAGCGGGAGCATGGCCAACAAGAATGCCAGCAGCTAGCCACTATTTTATACTAACAAATTGTTCTTTAATTAAAATAGGGGCAGAAAGAATATTTCTTTGTAAGCAGGGACCCACCTGGAGAACAAGGGAATATATTTTAAGTTCAGCCATCAGGCGCCCACCTGGAAAATAAGGGAATACATTCCAAAGTGCAGCAATCAGGCACCCACCTGAAGAACAAGGGAAGTATAATACAACTCTTATCTTTCAAGTTAACATTTAGTAACACCATGCACCCAGTTATCAAACTGGGGCAGAAAAATTTTCTTTGTTTTGTGTATTTGTTGCAAGCATGCACCCACCTGGAAAATAAGGGAATACATTTCAAATACAGCAAGCAGGCACCCACTTGGAAAACAAGGAAAGTACAATCAAAATTTTAGCCTTTAAATATCTGATAACATGATATGCCCAGTCAACAGACTGGGGCAGAAAATTTTTCTTTGTTTGTCTATTTTGTCGCAATCAGGCACCCACCTGGAAAACAAGGGAATACATATTCAAAACAGGAGCCCACCTGGAAAACAAGGGAATATTTCTTAAAGTATCGTAAGTAGGATGCCCGCCTGAAGAACAAGGGAATACTTTTCCAGCAATCGTAAGTAGGAGTCCACCTGAAAAATGGACACATATTTCAAATTGAAGTAGTCGAACATCATCAAGGCAACAACAAGAATCCCATTGGAAGAATACAAGATACAAGTTCAAGGCAACACAAAAGCAAGTTTTAAGGCATAGATAGGATTTTTTTTTTGTAACTCATAGAGCATAGCTTAGGCTAGCTTCTTTTTATCTTTACATGGTGTAATAAGGGGGTCAACAAGCAGTAACAGCAGCAACAACAGTCAAATCACAGCTTCCTAGTAGTCCCAGCTACCAGATACTCCTGAACTACACTGACCTGATTCATGTTTAGCCCGGAATATGTAGGCAACCTCTAAAGCAGGGTGCGGTCAAACTTTTCAAAAAATGCTTCACATGGAATATGCGAATGGGCAAAAATCCCTCATTACCGCTCACTTGTCTTTGCACGAAAACTCTTCGTGTTTTCGGGCAAAGAGGGGCAGCTGTGAGCACGTGATTTTTGCCCTAAGCAAATTATTCCTAAAATCCAAACAAAATAATTTTTTATTATTTTTACAAATTTTATTGATATTTGTGGCATTTTTGTGTTAATTAGTTGCATAATAATTCATATTAAAAAAATACAAAAATACGCATATACATTAAGATTTTTAATTTTACAATTTTAGTATTAATTCATTTTGGGAACAAATTAAAGAAAAATCAAAAATAGCATTTTTGGTGTTTTAATTAAAAATTACTATAAAATAGATATTAAATAAACTTTAGAATTTAATTAGCTTAACAATCAAATAAATTAGAAAATAAATAAAGTTGGAAAAGAAAAATAAAATACAAAAATACAAAAGGAAAATAAAATACAAAAATACAAAAAAAAATAAAATACAAAAATACAAAAGGAAAATACAATGCAAAAATACAAAAAAAATAAAATAATTTGGACTAGTATAAAATTGGACTGATTACCAGCCCAAAACCAAAACGCCCAGGCCCAAAAATATAACCATACCCGGTCTGCACAGAAAATCCAAACGACCCCGTTTAAATACCATTTAATCTGAGCCGTTAAAACAACTGATCTAACGGTCAAAGTCTAATCTCATCAAGATAATAAAACGACGACGTTTATAACTTTTTACCTCAGCCTTTGATTAGTTTAATTCAACGGACCAGGTTAAGTTTTCATTAGTAGAAATTGATCTAAACCGTCTAAGTTTTAATCCAACGGCTGGTGTCAATCAATACATCTTTAATATACCAAAATTAAACCCTAAAATCATTTTTAACATTTTCGTCTTCTTCATCTAACCTAGCCGCCCCCCCTCCCTCTCTCTCAACAGATCCCGCCGGAACCCTACCGGCGGGAGACGACAACCATGCCAATCACCACCCAAATAACATCCCAGAACCGCCTCTCACCCCTGATCACACCCCTGTAGTCCTTTTCCCTCAAATGCCTCTGGATCTCCTCGAATATCCCAAATAGTGTCGCCGGAACCCTAACTCCGGCGAACAATAGTTCACCCAAATCACTCCAAAATCATACCAAAGCTTCCCCTTGATACCCTTAGCCTAGTTCCTAAACCCTCGAATATTAAAAGTCACTGAAAAGGCTCAAAACGTCAAAACTAAGGTCTGCCGGTGATCAAAAATCCAAGAAAATTGTCACAAGACCTCCTGGATGCTGGGATTTGATAACTAAAAGAAAAGAAGAAAAGAAAAGCAAAAAAAAATTGCCTGAATAAACGGAAAAAAAAAGAAAGCTAAGTTTCCTTTTCTGCATTATTTTTCTTTTTCTTTTCTTGCATGAGTTCTAATTGTTTGCATTATTTGTTCTATTAATTTTATTCGTTAACTAGGGTTATTAATTCTTGTTAGTAGCAGTGTAATATTTGGATATTAGTTTTAGGGTTTAACAAATAGATTCTGATTTTTCGTAATTAGATTTTTTAAAATGCTTTTAGTTGTTTATTTCATATGTTTCTGAAATTAGTCAAATTTGTTAATTGTTAATTTTTGATTCTGATATTTGTTAGAGTTAATTTTGTTTTATTAATTCTGTTACTTGTTAGTTTTTGGAATTAAATTGATAATAATTAGTTAATATTGGTTATAGTTGTTAGTATCTGATTAGTAGTTAATTCTGAAAATTAATCAAACTTAAGGGGGTAAAAGGGTAAAAGGGATTAGGTCACTTGGTAAATATGATGTGGATTCAGGGGTAGTTTTGGAACATGAAATGGGATAAGGGTAAAAATACTAAGGAAGTAGGGGTAATCCGGGTAGAGAAAAATGGCAATAGGGTAGTTTCCTAAGTGAGGTAGGTGCAAATAAGGAAATTACCAAGAGAAGAAGATTCTAGATAGGGCAATTGGTACAATTCTTAATAAATAAAGGGTATCTAATCGAATAACTAATAAAAATAAGGACAAAATTGAAATAAAAGAGGGACTACTTTGTAATTAACAAAATTTAAACTTTCCCCCATTTTTAAATCTATAAATAGGCATCCATAGGCCTCATTTGATAAGTTTGGAGCAATCTGAAATCTCCCTGAAACATTTCTGCTATTCTAGATCTCTACTTTCGAAATTTACCATTTCCAAAAACTCAAAATATCAAAAAATAATAGAAATAGTTCAAAATCTCACTGTTTCATAAGTTTTAAGTCAATTTGAAATCTGTTTGATTGATTCTGGTTGGTTCTGGTGATCAAATGCTGTTGAAATGGTATTGAATTAGTTAAGTACTTGGTTCTGTGGATTTTTATTTTTGCTGTGGGTTCAAATTTGGTTATTGGAGCTATGTTTTGGATTTGTGGATCTGTCCTCTTCTGTTGTTGCTGATTAATCACTACTGACCTTTAGTTCTAATAGGTTTTTGATCTTTAAATTCAGGTACACAACTTCTGCCTTCACTGCTGTATCTACGTTGATGAATTGAAATTCAATTGAATTGAAAACATGAGAAATATCCTCATAACTGTGAATTATGAAAGCTATTTGTTGATATTAAAGTTTGATCATATTAGTATAGACGTAGTATTAGATATGAAGCTTGTATTTGATAGGATTTGCCAAATTTGGATTGGACTGTGATTATCAGACTGTTTTACTGCTATATTAGAACTGATACTTAATTTGTAATAATATTTTAGTAGAACTTTAGAATTTACTGAGTTAGTAAATAGTTGTTAGATCTAAAATGGCTTCGAACAGTCAGTATATAAGGACATCTGGAAACCTTTTTATTGAGTTCAATTACTTTGATTAGCTTAGTCTAACTTTGATTGAAAAATTAACAAGTAAAAACAACAATTTCAGACGTTTTCAGTGGCTCTAACATTTTCAGTAGCTCAATGTATATCTGTTTTGACTGCAAAAATTATAGCCTTACTTGGGGTTCCTATTTCATTAATATTTAGAACTCACAGATAAATAGATAAACAAACGAATTTGAACACAAAAGTTTAAAGGTTTCTTCGTTAATTTATGCAGTGATATTAAATACACTTAGGGTAGTTTAAAAAGTCAATTAGTTACGTTTTGTTCAGTATTTGTGTTAAGTTTCAGATCAGTGTAAGGCCTAATGGCCTGACGCGATTTTGGGCCTCAGTTCGTTCAAGTACTGGCCTAATTCAATGTTTATCTTAAAATTGTGAAGGACTGGGTTTGTTTAAAGGCCTACTATCGATAAACCTTTAATAACATATGTATATCAGGCCTGTTAAAAAATCTGAAAACGGGAGATTGTTTATACACAATAATAAAATGCTCGAATTAATTAGGGTTTTTCGCTTTGACTTAAGGACAAGAATAAATAAGGAATATAGTTTACTTAGGATTGGCCTTTAAAATATAAATCAAATGAGCCTCACAAAAATCAAAGAATAAAATTGCGGGGCCCTCAATGAATGATCAATTCAAAAAATGCTTAGAATTAGGAGGACCATTTAGCGAATTTCACGGTCTTTCCCAAAGTTAATAAATACGTAGTTGCTTTAGGCACGTATGTGAATAATATTACCTTCCCAAAAACGGGTGCACATTTATGTGACCCAAATCCAAATCTCAACGAATTCGAAATGTGTTAAAAGCCACGGGCGTACTGGTACGGTGTGGTTCGAAATACATTTTCACGATGTTGTAATTCTTTAAAAATAAACAATAAATACGATAAAAGCGGTTATTAATAAAAGGCACATAGAATAGAATATATATAAAAATCAGATAAAATCAAATACGACAGTTGAGCGACCGTGCTAGAATTACGGAATTTGGGAGTGCCTAACACCTTCTCCCGGGTTAACAGAATTTCTTATCCGGATTTCTGGTGCGCATACTGTTAACAGAGTCATATTTTTCTCGGTTCGGAATTCAACCGGTGACTTGGGACACCATTAATCTCCCAAGTAACGACTCTGAATAAAATAATAAATAAATCCCGTTCCGACTGTCCTTTAACTGGAAAAACTCCTTTACGCCCTTCACGGGGTGTATTAAAACTTCGTAAAAAAAGGAGGTGTGACACCAGCTACCAAACCTTCCCGAACTACACTGACCTGATTCCTGTTTAGCCCAGGATATGTAGGCAACCTCTGAAGCAGGGTGCGGTCAAACTTTTTAAAAATGTTTCACGCGGAATATGCGAACGAGCAAAAATCGCTCGTTTTCGCTCACTTATCTTTGCACGAAAACTCTTCGTGTTTCCGGGCAAAGAGGGGCAGCTGTGAGCACGTAATTTTTGCCCTAAGCTAATTATTCCCAAAATTCAAACAAAACAATTTTTTACAATTTTTATGAATTTTTTGTGTTATTTTCTGGTAATTGTTGCATTTTATCTGTGCATTTTACGTCATATGAAAAATACAAAAAAAAATATATAATACATTTGCATTTAGGAATTAATTTTACATGTTAGTATTAATTAGGGGTTAATTTATTTTAGAACAAAATATGAAGAAAATAACCAAAAATAGTTCACTTTTTAGTTGTATTAATAATTTTAGGATTTAATTAGTTTAGCTTTGAAATAGATTAGGACTTTATTTTAATTTTTTTTACATCTTTATAAAATTAGAAAAAATAATACAAAATACAAAATGCAAAAAACAAAGAAAAAATAAAGAAAAGCAATTAAATAAGGATTAAAAGAGTGGCTTTCATTAGAAGACCAAATTTGGGCTAATTTTTCGATCAATTCCATAGCCCAAAGCAAAAGCAACCCAGTAGCAACCCAGCCCAACCCCCCAGATCCGGTCCGCCTCAGTAATAAATTAAACGACGTCATTTCATTTCCCTTAATCTGGACCGCTCATCTCCATCATCCAATGGCCCACAATGACCCTTACATTTCAATATAGCTGTCCGAATTTTCAGTCCAAACCCTAAAGACATAACTCACCTTCCTCGTACCCCTGTAACGCCGCCCTTCTCCGCCGTGCCCCCACCACACCTCCGTAGCTCCAAATCACCACAAAATTTCACCATTGAATCCCCATCCCCTCCTCGTTCCAAATCTGTAAATCTCGTTCTTCAAATCCTAGCCATTTGTTCCGAATATTGGATCGAAATTCCGGTAAAAAACCTAAGTTTACCAAATCTCACCAAATTAACACCGTAAGCTCTCCTCATTCTCCTCTTTATAAATCCGTAACCCTTGACCCTCGAATCATCTTGGAAGTTTTCAAATATTGGATTGAAGGCCACCGTAAAATCCTAATTTCGTGATTCAATTTTTCTGTGGGCGGCTTGACCATTACAAGGTTTAGCCGTGTGTTTTCTCATGGAAAACACACGTTTAAACACTAGTATTGGTCAAGCAACTCCAAGCCAAGTAATCTCGAGTCGATTTTAGGATAATACAGTAAAGTCAAGGTCAGTGACTCTCCTTCTCATTTAGTCTGATTTTTATTTTTTATTTGAAGGTAGTTTTAGTTTCCAAATAAGTGTGATTGATAGTTTAATTTCAGTTTGTTTAACTTGTTTGATTTTCGTATTATTTAGTTTTAGTTGGTCAATTCTTAGTCTAATCGTTAAGTGTTAGTTTAATTCCAATTAGTTCCAATTATTGGTTTAGTTGAATTTTCTTTTGGTTTACTTCGATCCAGTTGTTTCAGTGATTCTGATAAATAGTTTAAACACATGACCACTAGCTATGCAATTTGATTTTGTGTTTCCTGTTAAAATTCTGGTTTCAAATCAGTTTTGAGTTTTGTTTGGGTTTGTTTGACTGAATAAATATATTTGTTAGTTTAATTGGTTTAATTTTGATTGTCTTTCAAATTCAGGGTTCATTATAGTTTGAGTTTCAAGTTCTGTTATTTAGTCTTAAGTTAGTTTAAGTTAGATTAGTTGTTTGGTTATAGCTGGTAGGTCTATTGAATGTCAGTAGTTTCAGGAAGTTTGCAGGGGTAGTTTAGGCATGGAAAAGGGTAGTTTTGTGAAGAATAGTAATTTCAAAATGAAAGAAAGGGTAGCATAGGTATTGTATGGGTAGAAGAACACCCTAGGGCCTTCTAGAATAGGACTTTAGTATATATTTTAGTAAACTTAGGGTAGTAGCTTGGGAAACAAGTCAAAAATTGAAGGTTTAATAGGTAAAATCTGAAATTAAAAGAGGAAAAAAATGCATGAAAGCTTCCAGAATATTCTGCCCCACTCCTTGCCTATAAAATGCACCCCTAGTGCCTTCTTTAACAAGTTTTGGACCCCCCTGAAAATTTCCAAAAGTTTTTTTAGACACCTGAAATTTTCCAGAGTTCCTAGCCATCAAAATTCCTTCTAAAAGCTATTTTTCTCCAGTTTTCATATCAGCATTGTGAAATTCAAAACTACAAAAATTCAAAAACAATAGAAAAACAGGAAAAACCAAAAATATTTTACTATTTCATTGCCTAATTAGCTCATTTTCAGTTTCATATGAATTTCGTCACTTATGCTCTAATTATGAGTTTCACAAGAATTCAGAGGTGGTAGTGAAGGTTCAGAAACATTTAAGTTCAGTTTCAAAAGCATTTGGGCGCATTTTGAGTTATTGTGCTGTTATTCAAGTTTATTTGGGTCATTTGTTGTTGCTTTTGGTCTTTTGTTGGAATTTCCTGGTTGATTTGGGTTGAATCATTCCTATATTGGTTAGTTGTTGCTGTGTTTCCTGCTTCGATCAAATTATCCTGCTGGAATCTGTTACTATAGCTGATCTTCTTGTTATTTCACCTTTTCAGGTACACATTCGAAACACCAGCTGATGTAACTGTTGACTCGAGAAGTTGAAATGAAATGCTTTTCTGAAAATTGTGTATTCAAATTACCGTAGTAAAATAAATATTAGATAATTCATGCTTGTTCAACTTTGCTCTTAATTTGTGTTGGCTTTGTATGATCTGACGGAAATTTGAACTGCATTAGGACTAGCTAGTTGAAATTTGGGATTGTATTGAACTATTGGACTGTTAAATAACAGACTATTAAACTAATTAGAGGAGTATGTTAAATTTGGAACTAGTGGCTATTGCTATTAATGTAGTAAAGTTTGAATTTGTATGAGATTTCCATATGATTTTTCTTTAACTCACTAATAGGTAAGCAAATAAGGTAATCTAAGTTGTGCCTGAAACGCATGGTAAATAATTTGGAGCAGCTCAGCGTGTGTATGTGTTCAATTTGAATTAAAACTTGGTCTGATTTAACAACTAAAGGCTTAACCGTCTGCCATAGGATAGTTTGGGATCTAATGCCTTTCGCAGGCGGCCCAGACTTCATGCAATAATTCGCCAAGGCAGGCTGGCCAATTCATTCCTGGGCTCATG
Organism: Nicotiana glauca; assembly: GCA_026770625.1. Classification (NCBI taxonomy): domain Eukaryota; kingdom Viridiplantae; phylum Streptophyta; class Magnoliopsida; order Solanales; family Solanaceae; genus Nicotiana; species Nicotiana glauca. Next base: position 29,754 of record MU786208.1, read on the forward strand.
CTGAAGCCCAGTAGTGCTACAGCAGTGTTATAAATCAGAATTATTCTTTTCCCTTTTCGTAGGCTGAACCTTTTAAGGCCCAAAAATTGTCAAAAGTCATTAAGATTATACAGGAGTGTAGGAATTAATTTGCAAATATAAACTTGGGTTTTGAATTAGGTAGCGAGTTCAAATTAAGAGGGTCTTCCCTTTTATTTGAATCTGGACTTGAATTCGAGGCTTGAATTTGTAAATGTAAATTAATCAGCCTTTATGGAAACAAATAAAAATGTATAAAAAAAATCGTAGTTGCTTTAGGTTGACCTTTAATAAAAATGAGATGAGTCTCGCCAAACAAAACTCATAAATTGCGGGGTCCTCATTAATTGTCTATATAAAAAATACTTAGAACTTAGGGCTTGCCATTTAGCGAATTTCACGGCCTCCTACAAAGTTAAAAAGACGTTAGTCACTTTAGGCGCATTTTTAATAATCTTACCTTCCTAAATATGGGTGTGCATTTCATGCAACCCAAATCCAAATCCAAAAATGTTGAATAAGAATGTGTCGAGGATCCGAGTGCATTTCATGTGACGAGATCCAAAAATACGTTTTTAAACGACGTTCACTTTCGTAAAAACTTAACTAAAAGCGGTAAATAATTATAAAAAATGCACTATAGATTGGAGCATGTATAAAAAATTAGATTTTTAGTCATTTATAATAATTTAAGCGACCGTGCTAGAACCACGGGATCTGGGGGTGCCTAACACCTTCCCTCGGATCAACAGAATTCCTTACACAGAATTTCTGGTTCATAGACTCCATTCGGGAAGTCGAAATTTTCCTCGATTTGGGATTTAAGTTAAACCGGTGACTTGGGACACCAAAAGCCAATCCTATCCCAAGTGGCGACTCTAAAAATAAATAAATAATCCTAATTCAAATAATGTCACTTTAAATAGAAAAACTCCCTTATACATTTATCCTTCGGGGTAGGTGTGTAAAAAAAGAGGTGTGACAGGTATACACCTCGCAAGATACACCATATAAGTAGTGCCTCCAAATCTTCAAAGCATGAACTATAGCAGCCAACTCCAAATCATGTATAGGGTAGTTCTTCTCATGGGGCTTCAGTTGACGAGAAGCATATGCAATAACTCTACCCTCCTGCATCAACACACATCCGATCCCAACTCTAGAAGTATCACAATACACAGTGTAGGAACATGAAGCTGATGGCAATATCAACACTGGAGCCGAGGTCAAAGCTGTCTTAAGCTTCTGAAAGCTCTCCTCGCACTCCCCGGACCACACGAATGGAGCACCCTTCTGAGTCAACTTGGTCAAGGGCGATGCAATAGAAGAAAATCCCTGAACAAACCGGCGATAATACCCTGCCAACCAAAGGAACCTACGAATCTCCGTGGCTGAAGTCGGTCTAGGCCAACTCTGCAACGCCTCTACCTTCTTCGGATCAACCTGAATACCATCACTGGACACCACTGTCCCAGAAAAGCCACAGACCCAAGCCAGAACTCACACTTGGAGAACTTTGCATAAAGCTTCTCCTCTCTCAATCTTTGTAATACTACTCTCAAATGCTGAGCATGCTCCTCCTAGCTACGCGAGTACACCAGGATGTCATCAATAAAAACAATCACAAATGAATCCAGATACGGTCGAAACACGCTGTTCATCAAATGCATGAATGCGGCTGGGGCATTAGTCAGCCCAAAAGACATAACTAGAAACTCGTAATGCCCATATCTCATCCTGAAAGTTGTCTTCATAATATCAGAATCTCTAATCTTCAGCTGGTGATAGCCTGAACGGAGGTAAATCTTCGAGAATACCCTTGCTCCCTGGAGCTGATCAAACAAATCATCAATACGGGGTAGTGGATACTTATTCTTCACTGTCACCTTGTTGAGCTGCCTGTTGTCAATACACATTCTCATTGTGCCATCTTTCTTTTTCACAAATAGGACTGGTACACCCCACGGTGACACACTAGGATGAATAAACCCCTTATCTAGGAGTTCCTGAAGCTGTCTTTCAATTCTTTCAACTCTGCTGGCACCATGCGATATGGCGGAATAGAAATGGGTTGGGTGCCCGACACCAAGTCAATGCCAAAATCAATATCCCTATCCGGCGGCATGCCCGGCATGTCTGCTGGAAACACATCAGGGAAATCCCTCACAACTGGGACAGAGTCAATACTAGGAGTCTCAGCTCCGACATCTCGCACAAAAGCCAAATAAGAAAGACAACCCTTCCCAACCATACGTTGGGCCTTAAGGAATGAAATAACTCTGCTAAGAACATAGTCAGTCATACCATGCCACTCGATCCTCGGGACACCCGGAATAGCCAAAGTAACTATCTTAGCATGACAGTCTAGAATAGCATGACACGGAGATAGCCAATCCATTCCCAGAATAACATCGAAGTCTACTATGCTCAATAGCTATAAGTCAACTAGGGTCTCCAGACCCCCAATAGTCACCAAACACGACCGATACACATGGTCTACAATGATAGTATCGCCAACCGGGGTAGATACGTGCACAGGTAAAGCAAGACACCCTTGGGTCATACCCAAATGATGAGCAAAGTATGAAGATACATAGGAATAAGTAGAACCGGGATCAAATAAAACTGAGGCATCCCTGTGGCAAACTGAAATAATACCTGTGATAATAACATCCGAAGCAATAACATCTGACCGGCCCTGAAGAGCATAGAATCGAGGCTGACTACCGCCTGATCGACCTGCGCCCCTGGGGCGACTGCTGGCTGCCTGGCCTCCTCCCCTAGCTGGTGGGGCAGATGAAGAAGAAACTGGACCAGAAGATGAGGGCTGATCCCTCTGCTAAGACTGACTACCACGAAGCCGAGGACAATACCTCTTTATATGACCAAACTCACCGCACACGTAGCAACTACCAGGTGCTGGGGAAGGGGACTGATGGAAACCCCTCGCACCAGAGTAACTAGCTGATGCACTCGGCGCCGAAGAACCCTGAGCTGAAGGAGCATAAGATGAACTCTGTGCCGGGAGGGCACT
>MU786209.1:3771-70424 GCA_026770625.1 Nicotiana glauca
AACTAAAAATCTTAATGTATATGCATTTTTTGTATTTTTAATGTGAGTTATTATGTGACCAATTAATAAAAGGATGCAACACAATTCTTAAAATTGTAAAAATCATTTTATTTGATATTTTTGGAATAATTTTCTTAGGGTAAAAATCACGTGCTCACATGCCTAAGTCCAAAATCACCATACGAATATATTGGAGACACCAAAATACCAGTCCGGGGTAGTCTACACAAAAGTCAAACTCCGGCCAACTCTTACAACTTAAGCATCCAACCTTGAGAGTAAGTTTTCCAAGTCAATCGATAACATCCCGAAACAAAACCAACCACCCCCCACAAAGTCACATAACCATAAATACACACATATAAAGCATCAAATAGAAGGCTAAATTACTCAAAACGACCGGTCGTCGTTGTTGGTGATACTGTGTTAAAAATTAGAAAACCAAAGAAGTAAGCAAATGTTAGTTCAATAAACAAAACATGAAATAATAATTCCGAGCCCACAAGTCGCTTGTGTGTCCTTAAGAAATTTAATCCCCTCACTGTTGCCCAAGGTTTTGGATTAATTCCTCCCATGATAAAATGGAATAACTATTCTGCAATACTGGCAATCGAAACTACAGAATTTCAGCGAACTCAACAGACGGAGCAAATCACATTCGACACTTATGTTTATTTGAAAATGATGAAACAATATAGAAATAAGGGGAGAAATTTTCAGATTTTTCCATATCTTAAAAATAAGGCAAGCCTCTAAATTTATAGACAAATGAAGGGTGAGATGGAGAGGTGCAATTCAAAATGTGCCTCTTCCATTTTCCATTCACACCCTTTATAGAAAAAACGCAACAATCCCCCACATGAATGGGGAATGGGCATATGTGAAAAAACATGCATGAAAATAAAGTGTGATTCGCAAGTAAGGATTAATCGAATCTGGATAATTAGGTTTCCCTTTGAACTTTCCGTAGTGAACTTATATTGGATATACTCGGTCAATCGGTAGAATTGATATTTTTAAACCGTCAAACTTTGGTGTATACTTAGACAACCATAAGTCATACAATTAACCCTTAACCATCTTTGGTTCTCACGGTTATGCTCGTTTCAGCCATGAACACTGCCTGGTTTCATGAGTGCTTAGAGAATTGGCCTTACATAATTCTCCTTGAAGCGCCTTACACTTCAAACTTACATAGGTGATTCCTAAACGTGTGATCCCATAGATACACTATTTGGTATACCCTGTATCAAACTTAGAAACCATTAAAAATGTCTTAACATTTTATCCTTGTTAATGAACATTGTCTTTATCACGAGAATGGACTAAAATATTATATTTGACAATGTTGAACCGGTCATGCATAACTTTATTTGTGCTCCTTGAACCTAGATCTCGGACCTCCAAAATTCTAGGTAGAGTTACCACCATGACGACTTGTCCTCGGCCATAGTCCCATTCCATTAGATGATTTCTCAACTCCCTCTCTAGTTAGGCCTTTTGTAAGCTGATCTGCCACATTATCCTTTGATTTTACATAATTAATTGTGATAATTTCACTAGAAAGTAGTTATATAACGGTTCTATATCTGTGTCTTATGTGACGAAACTTTCCGTTATACATAACACTCCCAGCCCTTCCTATTATCGCTTGACTGTCACAATATATACATATAAGTGCAAACGTTTGGGCAAAAATAGAATATCTTTCAAGAAATTCCAGAGCCATTCAGCTTCTTCACGGCCTTGTCTAAGGCTATAAACTCAGCCTCCACTGTAGCGCGATCAATGCACATTTGTTTGGACGATTTCCAATACATCGCTCATCCATCGACTGTTTAGAATTGGTTGAACCGGTGATCTAATTTGCATCACTATACCCCTATATTATAGCGGGATATTTATTGTAGTGCAAAGCATAATTTGGAGTATATTTCAATTACTTCAAAACTCATTTCATTGTCATAAAATTTCAAATGCAAACTTTCTTATGTTGTAGACTAAACGTCTCGACTTTCGATTGCATATCAGATTATTGACTACAATTAATGTATCAATCGTATATTATAAAAATAGCTGGAATTATTGGCATCAGTTGTGGCCATAACCTTTTAATGTAAATCACAGTTCGCAATCACTCTGCCATTTTCAAGCATTTGTATGATATTTATTCATACATCTATATGATATACAAATTATAACACATTCATTCATGAAACAAATCCAATTTGCAATAGATTTTGATCATGTTCATCGGTTGGTTCACCTCATTATAAATCAACGTATTAATACATTCGTTCATGAACGATCATGTCCATACAAATACGTACAAACGTATCTTTCTATGAAAAGTCACAACCTTCAAAGTGACATCATTTCATAAAAGAACTAAAAAATATAAATTTTACAATAAAGAAAATGATCTTTCGAGAAAGACACGTGACCAACTTCCAAATTAATAGTTTCATCAACTAGTCTTCGTTAAGACTAAACAACCAAGGAATTTACCAACTACTATATCAATGGGATTCAAAAATTATATCACTTAGACATTACGTCTAACAGTGACTTTTGTCATGCATAAGCTAAAAGCCCCCACATTTTAAATATATCATCAACATATCATCTACATATAATCCAATAATGACTATGATTTAACGCTAACACATTTGTTTACACTCATTAATTTTTAAAACCATTTGACAATATTGTTTGGTCAAATCTCGCATGTCATTATTTGGGTGCTTGTCTTAGTCTGTAAAGTGACTTAACAAGTCGACACACCTTCTTTTCTTTTCTAGGAACCACGAACCCTTCAAGTTGTTCCACATAAATTCTTCCTCCAAATCTCTATTTAAGAAGGTTGTCTTTTACATCTATCTGATGGATTTTAAGGCCATACACGGTGGCTAACGCTATTACCATCCGAATAGATGTAATTCTCGTTACGGGTGAGTATATGTCAAAGTAATCAAGACCTTCTCGTTGGCGATCCATCTTGCCTTATATTTGTCAATAGTACCATCCGCTTTTATTTTTCTTGAAAAAATTTATTTAAAATCCAAAGGTTTATTTCCTGGAGAAAGATCAACCAATTTTCAAGTATGATTACTTAACATGGGTTCAATCTCACTATTGACTACCGCTTTCTAACATTGTGCTTTTGAGCAAGACATTGCTTATTTAAATGTTTGAGGCTCACTTTCCAACAAGAATGTTAGAAAATATAGTCCAAAGGACATAGTTCTCCTTTGACGTTTACTACGTCTTGGATTCACCTCAATAGGTGTACTTTCCTTTGCTTCTTCCCGTGTTCGCTTAGATTTTTACTAGACGACTCACGTTCCTTTTTATACGGATAAATATTCTCAAAGAATTCAGCATTATCTGATTCTATTACCGAATTAATACGAATGTCGAGATTTTCTGATCTATGAATCAGAAAACGAAATGTCTTACTATTTGTTGCATATCTTATAAAAACGCAATCAATAATTTTCGGTACGATATCTACCCTTTTAGGTTTAGGAACTTGAATTTTAGCTAAGCTCCCCTACACCTAAAATGTTTAAGTTAGGCTTCCTTTCATTTATTTCTCATATGAATGGATTATATTGCGTTTTGTTATGGGGAACTCAATGAGTATTCAGTTAGCTGTAAGAATAACTTCTCCCCACAAGTTTCGGGGTAAACCAGAACTAATCAACAAGGCATTTTATCATCTTCTTTAACGTTCTACTCTTTTTATTCCCGCAATTTCATTAGATTGCGCTAGTGAAGGGACAATCGTTTGGTGAATAATGCATATTTCAAACATATTTCTTTAAACGCCGCCTCTATTGCTTTGTAGAGCCAATCACACGAACTGTTGTTTGTGTCATAACAGAGCCAGAATAAATAGTGAAGTTTTTAATCTTCAAACCAATCTGACACCATCAAAATTAATAAACGGTGAAGTTTTTTAATCTTCTAACCAAGTAATACCTGATACCTGATCTAATACACGATGAAGTTTTTAATCTTCAAACCGAGTAATATGTGACACAATTAAATTTAATAAAGGATGAAGTTTTTAATCTTCAAACCGAATAATAAAATTAGATTAGAAAATTACTAAGATTTTAATCTCCAAAACGAGTATAAAGTCACTTATACTTTAATTTCCGACAAATGAGTAGAATATCACGAAGACTTTAATCTCAACGAATGAGTAAAAAATCACGCAGATTTTGATCTCAAAGCAAGAGTAGAAAATTACGAAGATTTTATTCTCCATAACGAGTGTAGAAAATCACAAGAATTTTAATTCCTTTTCCAAATGATTTTCCAACTAAACTATCATAACACTTTAATCTATTTTTCTAATCATATACACTTTAATCTCTTTCTCTAATCATACACATATATGTTTATCTTTACATATATTATATCCATGATCTCAAGAATACGTCTAATATTACTGTAAGCCTAATTCACGTCTTACTTCCTTGAAGATACTATGCATGCTACCAAATATTATATATCAACTTCTAATAGCTTTCCATTTGGTCAAACAAATAACAAACTTAACAGTAAACGCATGTTATTTCTACTCATGCATACAATTCTATATATATGAAATTAGCACAATAATAAACATCAACTCGATCATAAATCAGTAGAGTAGAAAATAATAAATAGATTATAAGCCAGAGTAAGAAGAACAGAACCCGTTTTTTGTAGTCACTTTCTATTTGAATCTGGATCTCTTTCGAAAAATTGCTACCACAATATCTGGTGCTTCTGGGAGAACTCTCGTAAGAGGATAGCAACAAAAGAGAAGGAAAAAAAAAACCTTTTCTCTTGTTTACACTATAGGCATAAAACACTGATATCAACGTGACCGTGTAATCACGTTGTTTTCGTTCTTTGCCAATTGACATGAAATAATCCAAGAATACCTTGGAAGAATTCTTGGATATCAAATGTTTAAAACATTAGTACCTTGTGAAACTGAAAGAAAGGAATTACTCTTTTCCTTTGCCTTCGATCACCTGTAATTGGTTAATGTCTAGACTAGTAGATTTAAAGACATTCTCTGCATCACTGCTGCTATTTCTTCGCGATTTCAATCAACATCTTACTTCAAGGCCACAGTCAATTATAAGGATTTAACCTCGTAATTCATACGGCATCGTCATTGCAATATAAAGGCTTAGCAATTAAATACCAAGAAAGGCAACCTTTTAAACTCAGTAGAGTATATGAGAACTCCAATCATTGCTTTTACCTCTGTCGATCATCAGATATATAATTCTATTTAAATTCCTTAAGATGATTGGTGATACTGTGTTAAAAATCAGAAAATCAGAGAAGTAAACAAATGTTAGTTCAATAAACAAAACGTGAAATAATAATTCCGAGCACATAAGTTGCTTGTATGTCTTTAAAGAATTTAATCCCCTCACTGTTGCCTAAGGTTTTGGATTAATTCCTCCCAGGATAGAACGGAATAACTATTCTGCAATACTGGCAATCGAAACTACAGAAGTTCAGCGAACTCAACAGACGGAGCAAATCACATTCGACGCTTACGTTTATTTGAAAATGATGCAACAATATAGAAAAGAGGGGAGGAATTTTCAGATTTTTCCATATCTTAAAAATGAGGCAAGCCTCTAAATTTATAGACAAAAAAAAAGGGTGAGATGGAGAGGTGCAATCCAAAATGTACCTCTTCCATTTCTCATTCACACCCTTTACAGAAAAAACGCAACACGTCGTTACATCTGAAATGCAAAATTAATTGCTTTGGCCATAAAAATTATTTTTAGGATTAAACAAATACGAACGTGGATCTTTACACACATACTCTAAATATGGCAATGTAATATATTGTTAGATTTATATTTGAGAGGCTACATAAAAGATTTGTCTGTTCTTTCAGTTAAATTGACCAGTGTCTAGAGTTTTTATTTTATTTTATCAAATTATCGGATTTTATATATCAAATTTGTGAATATTTACAGCTCCAAATAACTACATAAGAAAACAACAGTAGTCTGAGTATGCGAGCTCCAGAACTATCTGCCTCAAGTTCATCTAATTTCTTCATCCTACATCAATAGAATTTTTGGTAAACACAATCTATATAGGATAGTAATTCAACTTCCTTTTGTAAGCTCCCACTTTAGTTGACAAACTTGCTCTAAAGTAGATGTCCTGCACTATCAGTGGATTTATAATCTCTGCTGGCCTCAACGTCTAGAGTTTTATATTATTAGATATTGATGAAAGCAAACGTGTCAAAGGAAAAAAATTAAAAGAGAAACAAGTGATGAAAATCAAGAATAAAAAGCTGAACGCGAAGCTTTTACTACCCATATAATTTTAAGGGTAAATTAGAACATTTTCATTTTTCATTCCCAAATGGAGATACCACTCCTTGACTTTTACACAAAAAGTAGATTACACATTTTTTCATCAAGAACAATTGACAACATTAGTGCATTGTTTCAAAGAAACGCTTAGAAATTTAAACATTGTAACAAGTCAAAAATTAACATTGCAAAGACAGCTTCATTTTTGGATGCTACAGCTCTTGAAAGATTGAAGCCTTCTTCTCAGCTGGAACCTTTGATTTCACAGTTGTAACATCATCACTAATATCATCAACTATGGTTGACCTTTCTTTGATGTCCACAACTGGCAATTCTTGGTCTTTTCCTGTCTCATTTCCTTTCCCCTCCTTACTCTTTCCCCACACCACAGAGTAAAGTCCCATGACTATGATAATTGCTCCAATGCAGCTGAAATTTTTGTCAAATCAATCAGGAAATTATTAGACTAATTAAATTGACAAAACAGCAACACTTATTTTTTTTGCCCCTTTAAATTTAAAAACTTCGTTGTTAATTACCTTCCAAGGTGGACTGACTCAGCCAAGATAATAGCAGCAAGAACAGAAGTGATGACCATACTCAAAGGGCTAAAGGCTGTCACGAACACCGGGCCTTTAACTTTATTAACTATACTTTGCACATAATATGCAATTCCCGAGCAAACGATTCCCTGACCAAACACAAATTGCTTAGCTCTAATTAGTCGCTAATAGTAGTGAAATTATATAATGACACTTCTTGGTGGTAAAAATTTAGTAAATAAGAGTATTGTACGTTTCACATTAATTTAGCAAATAAGGAAAAACTTACAGAATAAGCAGCAGCAAGGAGCCTAGCGTCGAAGCCAATTTTCCATGCATTCCAATCACGTTCCATTATAAGAGCAACAATTCCTCCTTCCACTATGCCCATAACACATACCCATGCTGCCAGAGATAGCTCTGCTGGGTACTCCTTCAATGTCATCGACTATGTATACATATGCAAAATTGCTCAATTATTGCTCAATTATTATATAAATAAATGTAGTCATAAAATATATCAATATTTAGATGAGTATAAAATATTCATTTTTTCGTAATTCTGAAAATAGAAAATACATTCTTCCAACTTACTTGAACAATAAAGAAACCGGACCAACCAACAATGCAAGAGATGAGCTCAATGGTTCCGGCGACCCAGTTCTCGGGGGTGGCCGCGGCAGCTGCAGTGTGGCTGCCTCCGCGAGAGTGTGGGACCAGGTTGAACATTGGCCCTTTGTAAAGTGTCATCACCATTGCTCCCGCCACTGTTATTGCTGTTCCTATCACCTTTGCCATACTTGATTTCTTCTTCAGGTTTACTTTCTCAATTCTAGTCATAAATAACCAGAAAAGATTATGTTAAATTAAAAGACGAAGAAATTATGTTCATGAGTTTCTATTTCTTTTCTATAATACTCCCTCCGTTTCAATTTATGTGAACCCATTTGACTGGGCACGAAGTTTAAGAAAAAAGAGAAGACTTTTGATCTTGTGGTGTGAAATGAGGCACCTTTATTTTGTGTGGCTATAAATCATTGCATAAAGGTAAATTATTTCCAAATAAGGAAAAGGGTCATTCTTTTTGGCACGGACTAAAAAGGAAATAGGTTCACATAAATTGAAACGGAGGGAGTATGGTTTTTCATTTTTTCGACATTATTTTGTTCTATAGTAGTAGCTATATATTGGACTACTAGATGATGAATTACTTCTTAGCTGTTTTTTTTGTTTTTTTGTTTTAAATTTATTTATTTAATTTTTATGGTGAAATTATATCTCAGCCACTAATAAAAGCTAGCACAATAACAACGACGGAGTAATAATTAGGAGTTTAACTTATATGTCAATATTACAGGAGCAACCACTAACTTTTTTGAGATCATTGCTTTCCAAGTGGGAAGCAAGTCAGCAACTTTGTTTAGGTGAGATCATACTTTTATAATTTATTATTTGTGTAATGAAGTAGTAGTGTATCTTTTATGGGATAAAGAAAGGTGTCAAAATCCACCAATGTCATTTTATTTACTCTTTTTTGGTACTTTCTTGATTTTAATGGAGTAATAGTACTATTTTTACAAATTCAATTAGGGAAAAAGGAAAATAATGAGTACCTGAAAATAACTGCAAGAATAAAGGTGACGGCAGGGAGAAGATTGACAAAGGCAGATGCATAGGTTGCAGTTGTGCTCTTCAGTCCCACATAGTACAAGTTCTGATCAATAACTGGCCTGAAATTCCATATATTTTAAATCTTTCGTTTAGAACAACAGTTATATATCATTAAACATATATAAGGATTAAAAATCTTTCGATTTAATTGTAAAAAGAAAAAAAGAAATCTAAACTTCTTAAAATTTATTCCGTGAAATGATATCTCTTCGGAATCATTGTATGCTCTGATACTTTGTTATAGTACTAATATAGATGCCTTATTCTTGATCAATATGTCGATTCCTCAAATAGAATCTATAACACTGCACTCACTTATTTTAAAACAGTTTTGTATCTCTAGTAGCTTAAACTTTTCAAATAAATTAAACAGATAGAACTAATGAATTTGCTTTCTAATTAGGAATGAGGACTTTTTGACGTTCTTCATTGGATTTATTTGTCAGGTTTAACGTCAAAGAATAATATGATTAGTGATATTTCTAATATAGGAAATTGCTTATTGTATTCCTTCATCTAATTAAAGCTAACCTCAGAAGATGAATGAAAACTGTGGAAACACTATCATCCAAACATATTAAAATTTTAATAAAAGGCGTACCTCTCTAAAGACCATAAAAACTAGAGACTTTTAGAAAGGTACTTTGCAAGTGCGTATTTAATTTATTTAGTTGGATGTGATTATTAATTAATTGATCAAATGCATCTTTTCTCTTGGCATAAAGCATGTAAGACAATATGGGCTCTAGCCAATATAGGTGGGTGAATGAAGGTAATAAAAAAGAATTAGTTTATACTTTATAGAGTAGAAAACCCAGCACGAATAGAGAAGAAGAAGTTTTATAGTCGGATAGGAATATAGGTTAGGGTTTCGGTTGATGTGAAGCTATAAAAGTTTTGCTACTATATGTAGTAGTATCATTTAACTAAACATTCTTTAATATTACTCTTAAAGCGTATTTCAGAGGAAATAAAAAAAGAAAGAAAAAAAATTGAGAATCTTTCGGCACATGGAAAATATCTCAATTCTCAAAGTCATAGTTTGTTAAATCTTGCATTTGTTAGAAAGAATTCAGGTAAAAATATATATAGATAATTGAGTAGGAGCTCAATATAGAGCTGCTAAATTATATTTTAAAGTTGGATTTTCTCTAAACCTTTTAGTTGCCTTCCAAATGCTTTAAGGGGTCGTTTGGTACGCGAACAAAATTTATACCATATGGGAGGTAAGATAAAATAATTCAAAATTTGATGGGATGATGTGGGATAAGATGGAATAATCAGGATTAAATTTATATCGTGTAAATTTATACCGCCAACATTTAATCCCACTTTATCCCTGATACCAAACTACTCTTAATAGTTGACAAAAAGAAAAATAGTGAACATATGACATTTGACTGTCGTATATAATCCCTTTCATGCAAGAGTAACCTTGTAGGAAAACGCCGGACAACTTGTAATGTTTGTGTATTCAGTTTTAATTTGATACATGATGTATGAAGGCTAAAATAGAAAAAGAAAAACTATTAAATGAAGTAAAAGATAAATAAGAAAAAAGAGACATCAGAATCTCATGCGTTTGGATGACTGAATAGACAACTAAATTTTATGAGAGAACAAACATTTTGGAGTATATATTTATAGTAATTTGATCACATGTAAATTGAGTGGAATATAAAAGTGTGTAAAAGAATCACATACTCTAGAAAACCAAGAGCCAATATTTTAATGAAGACCCTGAGTGTCATCTTTGGCCTTATTTTCCTGCAAAAGAAAACAAAGCAAAAAGAAAAATATTCTGTAAGATACTTGTAGGCAACTTATATTATATTGTGCGAGTCAGATTATTCAGCAAGATGGAAAACGTCAATTATGACAAATTCTAAAATTAGGATATAATTAGATAAACAATAGTGTACCACCCTCAAACAACTTAAGAAATTAGATTAAATTATCAATTTTTTCAACATGATATCATGGCAAAAACCTGAGAAAGATCCTGCATGAGTAGAACTTAAACTTTTAAAGAGATCGTCACACACTTCAACGAACTGAACATAAATGAGAACTACGATCCTCAGTCAAACAAGGTCATACGAAGGCGGATCCATGTGGGTTCCGGTGAACCAAATAGTTTTATCGTTTAAAAAAATTCACTAAATATCAATAAATATTTGATTGTAAACCTAGTTGCTTATTGCATATTACTTAAGGTCACTACAGGAACCCACATATTTTATATTTTGGATCCGCCTCTGCAAACTAGGTCATATGAAGTGATCATATATATGCACTTCCAGAGGAAATGAAAGGGGGGAAAATCGTCTGATTTCCTGGTGACTGAATAAGAGAGGTTAAGGAACTACAAGGAAAAGAGGATAGGATAATTATTTTACCTTTCAAGAACAATGGCAAAGGGTGCAACAGCAAGGGTGGCAAATGCATGGCGATAGACAACAAGAATCCAGTGACTCATTCCCCTTTTGAAGCACATCATTGTAACAATATACATCCCTGCGTAACCAAACTGCAAGGAAACCATAGCCAAGTAAGGCTTCACCTTGTTGAAGAATGAGCCAAATGACCCACCAAACATGTGGTCTGCCATTTCTCTCCTTCTCTTCTTTCTACACTCAAACAATGAAGGGGTTAGTTTTAGGATGGGGTATGCAAAATATAGGAAGTGTGCCCTTTTATACACAAAACAAAAGGTAAAAAGCTATACCAAGAATATTAATTAATACTTTAATAAGAGTTTAATTAAATTAGATAGGGAAACCAAAAAACAGTCTAGCTTATTCATGGCTGCACTAACTCTTGTTTCTCACTCAGATTCCCCTTATCCATTTTAAACAAATTATGTTATGTATATGCAATGTAGTACCTATTCTTCAAGCAACAAGAATCTTTGCTGTCATGAACTTAATAATTAAAGAGAGAGAAATAAGCGAGGGTTTTCTTTTTCTCTACGTAAAATCTTTTCTTGGAAAAAAAAAAACTCTTTATTTTTTATTTTTTTCATTTTGTATTTTATGGAGGTGGAGTTTGAACCATTGACCACCAAATGCTGCTAGGTTTAGTGGGAGATGATGTAGGTTTAAAAGATATGTGGTCTTTGAGAGAAAGTGGGTAATGAGTGGACACTTTTCTTGAAAATGGCTCGATTGATTATGTTGCAGTTGATTAGTATTGCCTCCGTCCCCCATCTTCAATCTTTAACATAAAGGAGGAGATCATCAAAAACAAGCTATTACCGAGGATTAGTACAAGTGACATATTTTTTAAATGAATTACATGTACATTTATATAATTGAATTCCATATATGTTGATATACAAGTGGTTCTTCTTTGCTTTAGGTTTATGATAACTTACTCATATTACTTTGTATCATAAAGTACAAGAAAATGACAACACCATTGCCTTTCTTTAATTTTAAAGTTGAGAGCCTATTAATATTATATATGAAAAACAAAAACAATAGCAGCAAGCATCGATTGGTTTGTTTAGGTGATCCTTTGATATGAAATATCTTAACTCTAGTTAGTTTAACAAGTATGATGATATTAATATGCCACAGACCCAAAGGGTTGTTAACATGCATTTAATGCATCGACCAACTTAGTTTATCGAACTTGTTTAATCGCAGTTTATCTGGTGACAAGGTCAACGCATCACAATGACTGACCACAACATGAATTTAAAAAAAAAAAACTTATATATTGAGGAAAAAAAGAAGATGAATCAACATTTGACTCTATGTTTTCAATTTATTCTTAATAAGCTAAAACTCAAATTATACTTTCAGTATACCGTAGAAACATGCCTATGTACTGCCAGTAAATTCCTAGAGGCGGATCTGTAACGACCTAACCGGTTGTTTTGAGCTTTTGCACTTTGATCGCCAGTTCTCGGGCATGACTTGCCCTGTGTAATGTATTATGATTGATGTAGATTGTTGGCGTTGGTTTTCAGGAAAATCGGAATGAATTTGAAGGAACAGTTTCAGCAGAAAGCTTTGAATTTGAAAGGGGTTGACCAAGAGTTGACTTATTTGTATATGAGCTTGGATCAGAATTTTTATGATTTGGTTAGCTCCGTTAGGTGATTTGTGACTTAGGATTGTGATCAGAATTGATTTTGGAGGTCCGGTGTAAAATTAGGCTTGAATTGGCGAAATTAGTATTTTGGCGAATTCCGGTTGATAGGTGAGATATTGATCCGAGGGTCGGAATAAAATTCCGAGAGTTTCTGTAGTTTTTTTATGTCATTTGGGATGTGTGTGAAAAATTTCAGGTCATTCGGACGTCGTTTGGTCGGGTTTTTGATCGAAACTGTATTTCAGAAGTTTTTGAAAACTTAGGCTTGAATCCGATGTATTTTGAGTAATTTGATGTTGTTTGAGGTGTTTTGATGATTGAAATAAGTTTGAATGAGATTTTAGGATGTGTTGGTGCTTTTGGTTGAGGTCCCGAGGGCCTCGGGTGAGTTTCGGATCATTTTGGAGAAGCTTGGTATTGCTGGTTCTAGTGTGACATTGTTCATCCGCAAATGCGAAGGTTTTATCAGGAATTGCGAAAACACTGTTCATCCGCAAATGCGAAAGTTTTGTCAAGAATTTTGAAAATACTATTCATCCGCAAATGCGAAGGTTTTGTCAAGAATTGCAAAAACACTGTTCATCCGCAAATGCGAAGCTTTTGTCCGGAATTACAAAAACACTGTAGCTAGATAGAATGTTAAGTTTCTGAAAATGGGACATCATCCCATTTTCCATTTTTGGCGATTTAGAGCTCGGGTAAGGCGATTTTTTGAGAGATTTTCGGAGAGAACAACGGGGTAAGTGTTATTAACTCAATTTTAGTTAGATTACTCGAATCTATTACAAGTTTTGGCATTAAATCCGTGAATTTAGTGGGAAAAGTTTAGAAACCCTCTCGGATAGATTTGAGGATTTGAGAGTCGAAATATTATGGGAATTGGATAATTTTGGCATGGTTAGACTCGTAGTGGCATAAGGAACCTGTTGATATAAAAATTTCTAAATTTCGAGACGTGGGCCCGGGGCTCGGGTTTTTGCTAATTTCGAGAATTTTGGTATTTTTTGATTATTTTGAATGGGCTTTGTTCCCTTATCATTATGACATATTTGCTCTGATTTTGGATAGATTCGACGCACGTGCAGGCCAATGTGAGGGGCAAGGGCGTCACGAGTTAAAGAAGTAGTTGGTTCGAGGTGAGTAATGATTGTAAATGATAGACTGAGGGTTTTAAACCCAAGATTGCACATTGTAGTGCTATGTTGAGGTGACTTGTACGCCGGATAGCGAGGGTGGGGTAGAGCACCGTTGGGGATTGTGACTTAGCCCATCTAGATTGATGATTTTACCGCATATTTGACTGAAATTTATTTGTTATCATCATAATTTGGGTTGATTTCCATATTTGGGCTTCGTACCAATTATTTGAACCCTTCGAAAATTTTTATCACTATTTCCTCACTGTTTGACTTGTATTTGAACTCAATCCTGTTGATATTTATGGTTTTACAAACTCAGCCACTTTTATACAGATTTGAAACTTAAATGATATTTCTAAATGATAATTTGGGCTGAGAACCACTGTTTTACAAATGCTCGAGGGGCTTATGATGATTTTCGGACTGAGTGAGGCCGAGGGTTATGTGTGAGGATATGCTGAGTGATATGAGGCCGAGAGCCTGAGTTACTATTTATGCCACGAGGTGGCTTGAGTGATGTGAGGCCGAGGGCCTGAGATACATTATATACCATGAGGTGGCTTGATATAGCGCTTGGGCCGTAAGGGGCACCTCCGGAGTTTGCACACCCACAGTGAGCGCGGGTACCTACCTAAAGCGGAAATTTTTTAGACAGTGGTAACAATGGCACTGTAGGACATGTCTTGGTCAGGTAACAATGAATGACCAGGAATAAAACCGTGCGGTCAAGTAACAATGACTGACCCAAGCGAATAAATTTTAGACAGTGGTAACAATGGCACTGCAGGACGCGTTTTGGTCAGGTAATAATGACTGACCAGGAACAAAACCGTGCGCGAGGGGCTAGTACTGTTCTATGTGATTCCCTGAGGGACTGGTACTGTTCTATATGATTGCCAGAGGGGCTGGTACTGTTCTATGTGATTGCCCGAGGGGCTGATACTGTTCTGAGACATTGTACCCGATGGGCGAATATTTTTATTTGTGCTTATCTGCACTAACTACTTTGCATTCATTTGCTTAACTGTTTGAAAGGTTATTTTTTTTAAAGGAAGTTTGAACTTAGCAAAGATGTTTCTAAGAGATTTCACAGCTTCATGGTTTTTCTTAAATGGTTTTATACTGCTTCTATATAGCATGTTGATATGCTTTGCGTGATTTCTTGCTGCTCAGTTGTTATTTACCTTTATTACTCACTAAGTTGGAGTACTCACTTTACTCCCTACACCTCGTGTGAAGATGCAGGTATTTATTCACCGGTAGCGGGTTTCGACTGATTGGAGGCAGAGCTATAGGGGTTTAGCGAGGTGATTGCCAGCGTTCACAGCATCGCCTCTCTCTCTCTCTCTTGTTTATTATTCCTGTTCCATGTATTTTTAGACCTTGTCGAACTATATTCACACTCAAATAGATGCTCGTGACTTGTGACACCCAGGTTAGGGCTGTGTTGGGTTGGATTTCCGCGTCTTTATCTATATTTTCCGCTATTTGGTGTTATTAAACCATGTTGTACTATAGTTGTATTAAATAACTATTTTAAAAGGGTGAATTGGGTTGATTGGCTGGCCTTGTCTTCACGAGAGGTGCTATCACGATCAGGTTCAGAATTTGGGTCGTGACAAGCTGCTATCAGAGCAATTTGAGGCCAATTTGAGGGGCAAGGGCGTCGCGAGTTAAAGAAGTAGCCGGTTCGAGGTGAGTAATGATTGTAAATAATAGTCTGAGGGTTCGAAACCCCGGATTGCACATCGTAGTGCTATGTTGAGGTGACTTGCACGTCGGATAGCAAGCGTGGGGTAGAGCACCGTTGGGAATTATGACTTAGTCCATCCCGATTGATAATTTTACCGCGTATTTGACTAAAATTTATTTGTTATCATCATGATTTGGGCTGATTGCCATATTTGGGCTTCGTGCCAATTATTTGAACCCTTCGGGGATTTTTATCACTATTTCCTCACTGTTTTGACTTGTATTTGAACTCAGTCCTGTTGATATTTATAGTTTTACAAACTCAGCCACTTTTATACAGATTTGAAACTTAAATGATATTTTGGGCTGAGAACCACTGTTTTACAAATGCCCGAGGGGCTTAAGATGATTTTCGGACTGAGTGAGGCCGAGGGCCATGTTTGAGGATATGCTGAGTGATATGAGGCTGAGGGCCTGAGATACTTTATATGCCACGAGGTGGCTTGATATAGCGTTTGGGCCGTAAGGGGCCCCTCTAGAGTCTGCACACCCACAGTGAGCGTGGGTACCCACCTAAAGCGGAAAAACTTTAGACAGTGGTAATAATGGCATTGTAGGACGCATCTTGGTCAGGTAACAATGACTGACCAGGAATAAAATCGTGCGATCAAGTAACAATGACTGACAAGAGCGGACAAATTTTAGACAGTGGTAGCAATGGCACTGTAGGACGCATTTTGGTGAGGTAACAATGACTGACCAGGAACAAAACCGTGCCCGAGGGGCTTGTACTGTTCTATGTGATTGCCCGAGGGGATGGTACAGTTCTATATGATTGTCTGAGGGGCTGGTACTTTTCTATGTGATTGCCCGAGGGGCTGATATTGTTCTGAGACATAATGCCTGATGGGCGAACATTTTTATTTGTGCTTATCTGCACTAACTGCTTTGCATTCATTTGCTTAACTGTTTGAAAAGTTGTTTTTTTTTTAAAGGAAGTTTGAACTGAGCAAAGATGTTTCTACGAGATTTCACAGCTTTATGTTTTTTCTTAAATGGTTTTATACTGCTTCTATATAGCAAGTAGATATGCTTTGCGTGATTTCTTGATGCTCAGTTGTTATTTACCTTTATTACTCATTGAGTTGGAGTACTCACTTTACTCCCGGGACCTCGTGTGTAGATGCAGGTATTTATTCACCCGGTAGCGGGTTTCGGCTGATTGGAGGCCGAGCTATAGGGGTTTAGCGAGGTGACTGCCAGTGTTCGCAGCATCATCTCTCTCTCTCTTATTTATTATTCATGTTCCGTGTATTTTTAGACCTTGTAGAACTATATTCACACTCAAATAGATGCACGTGACTTGTGACACCCCGGTTAGGGCTGTGTTGGGTTGAATTTCCGCATCTTTATCTATATTTTCAGCTATTTGGTATTATTAAACCATGTTGTACTATAATTGTGTTAAATAACTGTTTTAAAAGGGTGAATTGGGTTGGCTGGCTGACCTTGTTTTAATGAGAGGCGCCATCATGACCAGGTTCGGATTTGGGTCGTGACAGGATCTAGGAATTATAGTTTATAAATTACTACAGTAACCTCAAGTTAATATATAATGATAATTGAGGTTACAATTAATTATTTATAAATATTTACTGAATTTCTTAATAAATATACATGAACTACACAAAAATTACTGGGACCATATTAACTCGTAACCAATGCATTAGATCCGCCCTGTACATCCAATCAAACTACTCAACGTTGTAATTTGTATGCAATGAGGTTTTCAGTAACACTGTACAGTCTCGATTCTGGTACAGTAAATAAAGACTGTACGACATATGCAACTCGGTTGTAGGACATTCGGATTATATTAACATTGGCATGTGAGGTTTCTTCAATTTGTTCTCCTTTAGCATATTGATAACAATCAGAGAATCTAGTTCAATGGTGAAATTTCTGTCCATTTCGAATACATTAGTTTCCTCTAAACCAGGCTGCATGAGCGTTTTTCGCAAAGTTTGTTATTGACTTACTGCTATATTGAATTTTAAAGGAAAAGGCCATGATGAGATCTTTATTGTCATTTCTAAGCACTTCACCCATTCCACTATTCCAGTCTTTTTATTACCTTAGTAAAACTTCCATTTATACCCAACTTAAATGAACCTACGTTTGATTTATGCTAATAGACAGTGATTATTATAGAAGTGATTTGTTGTACCAGCTTATGAATAGTATTAAGAGACTTCACTTGCCACCGAGTGTTAAACATGTATCTAATAAGGCTTTGCTGATATTTTATTCCCAACGGAGAACCAATAAGTTTCCATATATCAGCTGCATTACCTTTCATATAAACATATTGCATGGTTTCATTTTTAGGGCTTGAACAGCAGTCACATCTGGAAATCATATGTTTTCCAAACTTGATAATCACGTTATCAAAAGGAAGTTTCTCATGCTGTCACGATCCAAAATTCCACGAAACGTCGTGATGGCACCTAATCTCCAAGACTAGATAAGCCAACATGCAAAATAGATCTAATCCAACAGAAAATGATATAATATGGCTGAAATAGTATAAATAGCGGAATAAATCTTCAACAACAAATAATATATATGTTGAAATCACAACATCAAATCCCTCAAAACCAGATAGCATGGAGTTATGCGCTCTAAAACTGAATACAAGAAAATATTCCAACAGTAAAATATAGTCTGAATGTATAAATAATAGTATGAAAGATAGGGGAAGGGGTACTCCAAGGGTCTGCGGCGATCATGTAACACTACCTTGAATCCTTTCTGCCAGCTACGAGCCTCACTCCTGAAGTCTGCTATTGCCAACAATCGGATCTGCACAAAATGTGTAGAAGTGTAGTAGGAGTACGGGATAACGTGTACTCAGTAAGTATCAAGATAAATTTCGGTGAATTAATGACGAGGTTTAAGTCACGTGATACTCACTATTGAAACAAAAATGTGCAATTTATAATAATTTGCAACAAGAATATAACAATAGATGCAATATCATTAAATTTCATATCAAGAGATACACTCAACATGGATAATTCAATCTTGACTAACAACTCGTCAACATATAACAACGACATCGAGCAACATGTTAGAATTCAACACAAAAGCATATAAAATGCATCACAAGGCATAAAGGATTCACTTACATGGTCAAAGCTTCCACCTTTATGCTCAAAACGCACAATCATCGGAGTCTATATCAGAATTAACAAATGTCTGCCAATTTATTAGAATCCGTGTGTACGCCATCAAGAGAGAAATATGAGAGAGCGACCCAAGGGGATGAACCTAAATTCACACGCTGCACGGTATAATACTCGTTCAAATGACAGTAACAATATTATTATAACTGCACTATAAAAACCTCGTGCCACAACAATCACAATACCATAACAATTGCACGGAAGAGACCTTGTGTCAATTCCAAATCAATGCTCAATATGTCCATATGTTCCATAATCATAACAATCCTAAATATTTTTGCATCATGAAAGAGATATTGGCTCACAATTAATCAATAAGAGGCACAAGGACATAATATATAAAGTGCGGATGTGTTCTTAAGATGTGAAACATGACTACGACTATATCAGTTATAGCAACAATTTCACAAATAGCCCATCTTGTCTAATTAAGAGACAATAATCCTAAATATTATCACTAGCATGAAAGGATAAACTTATGTATTCATACAAATGATTAAACAAGAATCATAAAAAGCGCACAATCCAAACAAGACATAGTAGAAGCCTAAAGTCTGATCCAGTCATGAATCATATATATATATATATATATATATATATACACAAATACATACATACGCTCATCACCTCATATATATCTCTTCCCACACATTTCAATTAGACAAATAAGGTCAAATCCTAAGGGTTATTCCCTCACAACAAAATTAGATAAGATACTTACCTTAACAAGCCCAATTCAACATTCCAAAATCGTCTCTCCTCAAGAAATTACCTACAACCGGCTTGAATCTAGCTAATAACACTTAATAAAAATTAAACAACACCATAGGAATCAATTACAAATAGTAAAGCTTCGATCTTTAAACAATTCTCAAAAAGTCAACAAAGTCAACAAAGTCAACCTCAAGTCCATATGGTCAAACCTGAGTCTAGGGATAGATCCCGTTTATCCATGACCGTATGAGTCAAAATATGTGTTTATTTCCACAATTTAAGTCTAAATCGTTGCTCAAAACCTCAATTTTTACTCTCTTAGCTTGTAGGCAAGATCTCAAAGTTCATCTCAAAATTCTATATTTTAGGCGTTAATAATCCATGTAGATTCTTAAATAATAAAAAAAATAATGAAAAATCACTTAGTCCTTAGTCTTGTACGAAAATTTTCTGGAAAAATCGCCCTCTCCAAGTCTAGAGTTCAAAATAAGAGAGAATGGGCTAAAATCCCGAAATAATACTTAAAATAGTCTGCCCATGGGTACTTTTACGAATATATCAATGCCTCACGTTCGCAATGCACAAAAATGCTTATGCCATAATTCCTATTTCACGATTGTGGAGGACTCCTCGCAACACCCGCGATCGCGATGCCTTGGCTTCTAACCTTCTCCATGAATGCGACCATGCCTTCGCAAACGCAAGGCTAAGCTCCCAGCTCCCAAATCCCTCTTTGCGAACGTGATCCCCTAATGCAAATCACAAAGTATCACTGCTACCAGCCTTCATGAACACGACTTACCAAGCGCGAATGTGAAGAAAAAATGACCTCCAACCTAACACTTTCATTGCGAATATGAGATTTTCCCCGCGAACGCGATGAACACCAAACACATCAACTAGCCAACTCCAAACATGCTCTGGGTGTTCGAAACTCACCTGAGCAACCCGGGATCCCGTCCAATTATACCAAAAAGTACACAAATACTACCTGGACCTATCCAAAGTTTACAAACACAAACTAGATTATCACATCTATGAATCAAGGATCATACCACAGTTGCACTTCTCTTAAGTTCATGAAATTCTAAACTTTCAATCAAGCATCCGATACAAGCATAAATAATCCGGAACGCAATCAAAATTTGCACACATGCTCCATATAAAAACATAAAAATATCCCAATTTCCAGAATAACATTTGATTTCGATGATATCAAAGTCATCTATCGATCAGACTTAATAACTCCTCAATTCTTCAAATTGCCAACTTTAAGCAAATAGGCTCAAAATCTTCTAGGAACATCCAAAATCAAATTCAAATATTCACCTAAATCTAAAATTACCATACAAACCTATTGGAACCATCTAAGCACCAATCTGAGGTCGTTTACATTCAAATCCTGGTCAAATCTTTTAACTAAAGGCTTTCAAAATGAAACTAAGTGCTCTAATTCATCCTCAAACCCCATGAAAGTCAAACTACCCATTCCCGCAAGTCATAAAACATCAAATACAAGTATAAAAAAATTCATTAGGTGGATGGGTTCAAATATACAAAATGACCGATTAGGTCGTTACACTCTCCACCTCTTAAAAATGTATATCATCGAACATGTTTAGCAATGTACCCAAACTGCTAAAATGATACGAATTTCTACTCTGTATATCTGACTCGGTCTACCAAGTATCCCCCTCTCTCGGATGGCCTCTCCAGGGCACCTTTACCGGCTCGATCGCCGTAGATTTGAGTTTCTGAGCATTTTTATCCAGAATCGCCACCGGCTCATCTTCATATGTTAGATTCTCATTTAACTTCACTGTGATGATGTCCAAAACATGTGATTTCCTTTACGATACTTTCAAAGTATAAAAACATGAAACGACAAATGAACTCCCGAAAGACTAGGAGGGAAAGTGTAATGACCCGATAATTATTTTGTGTATTTGAGCTCTATTTTCCAATTTGATGCTTCTTGTATGCTTAGTTGTTGTTTTAGGACTCGGGGATGGTTGGTTTGGTTCCAGAAAATTTTTGGAGTGAATTAGAATACTTATAACCTGTTTGGCCAAGCTGCAAAAATTAGCTTATTTTGAAAAGTGCTTTTCTCAAAAGTACTTTTGGTGTGAAGCAGTTTGTGTTTGGCTAATTAGTTTGAAAAATACTTCTGAGCAGCAATTATGTTTGGTCAAGCTCTAAAAAAACTGCTTCTAAGTGCATTTTTTTCAAAAGTGCTTTTTGAGAGAAGCTACTTTTTTCTGCTTCTCCAAAGCTGCTTCTGCTTCTCCTCAAAAATACTTTTTTTCCTTCTAAAAGCTTAGCCAAACACCTCAATTTTTGGCCAAAAGTGCTTTTGGCAAAAAAAAGAAGCACTTTTGGCCAAAAGAAGCTTGGCCAAACACGCTATTAGTTCCTTTGTTGGAAGCTTAAGTTATAAGAGTTGACCATGCTTTGACTTTTGTGTAAACGACCTCAGATTCGTTTTTGATGGTTCCAATAGGTTTTATGGTGATTGACTTAGGCATATGTTTGGAGGTTCTAGAATGTTTTGGCGCTATTTGCCGAAATTTGGCAATTTAAAGGTTTGGAGAGTTCCTAAGTTTGAACGGAGGTTTGTTGGCGGCCAATTTTGACCCTCCTTTTAAATTTCTTTATTTATACTTAATAATTTACAATAAATAATTTCAAAGAATTTTCCAGTAATGAATATCTATTTTTCAAATTAATCAGGCATTGGTTTCAAAGTTAATTACATAATATTGACATTATGTAATCACAAATACATTTACTATTTTAGGTTATTAAAAATAATTTCTACATGAATGTCTAATAATTAATTCAACAAATTATTTCTTAAATTTTAGGTAATTAGTTTACTATTTCAATAATTCAAAATTAATGTTCTAATTAAGTTTTTTTTTTTACAAATAATTAATCAATTGTAGTAATTAGTAGTATTTAACATTTATAATTTTTACTACATTTTTATTAAAATATTTAAGTTTATTTAAATAATTTCAACGGGAGAAAGACTAAACGACTACGCTTGCAATTCCTTAACTAATTACAAAGTGGCTATTAGTTAAATTGTTTTAGTCCAAATACAAAGCCCAATCCAAAATTATCCAAATCAAACACCCTTCCAATACAAATCCCAATCCGAAGAAGATATTGATGGCCTTCTTTTACCACACAATGATGCTTTGGTAATATCGCTTAATATTTTAGATTTTAAAATTAATCATATATTGGTTGATCTAGGTAGTTAAGCTAATATCATTCAGTGGAGAGTGTTAGAACAAGAAAAGTTAACTGGAAGCATAGTTCTGGCAAAAAAGCTTCTAGCAGGATTACCCTTAACAACTGTAACGGCCCGAGGGGAGATTTTACTACCCCTGCATGTCGAAGGCATAACAAATAATACTTTGTTCGAAGTGGTAGATTGTAATATGTGATACAACATGATCTTTGGAAGGCCATGGATTCATGAAATGAAGGTTGTGCCATCGACTTACCATCAGTTATTGAAGTTCCCACATTGGAGGGAATGAAACAGATTAGAGGAGATCAACCAGCTATGAGAGAAATGAATGGAGTTACTGTGGCCTGTAGCAAGGCATAATGAACAAGAAAATAGCAACTACAGGGACCACTGCACTCTTCCATCTAGATTGAAGGTAGTGGTGAAGGAGTCATCAGATTTTTATCAGGTACCGATGTCTTTCCAGGTACTGGAGGACACAGATGCAACAAAATCAATCGCAGAGGAGCTCGAATAAGTTTCTTTGTTCATGGAATTCTCAGAAATGATGTTCCATTTGGGAACAGCATTGAGTCCCGAACTAAGACATACAAATTACTGATTTTCTTAAAACTAGCATTGATTATTTTGCATGGTCTCACTCAGATATGATAGATACTCCTTTGGGCTGTCCACAAATTAAGTTTGGACCTTAACTTTCCTTCGGTAAGGCAGAACAAACAACCGATAGCCGAGGTCAAAAATAGGTTTGTCAAAGAAGAGGTAACCTGATTACTGAATAAAGTTTCAATTCGAGAGGTAAATTATCCCGATTGATTAGCTAAAGTAGTGGTTGTACGTATAAAGAATAATAGATTTAGAATGTATATAGATTATAAATATTTGAATGGGGCATTCCCTAAGGACTCTTTCCCGTTACCGAACATTGACCAAATGATTGATGTTATGATCAGGCATGAGTTAATGAGCTTATTTGATGCGTATTAAGGGTATCAAATTATGATGCACCCGGAAGATTAAGGAAAAACCTCATTTATCATAAATTTTAGCAGATATTGCAATAATATGATACCTTTCGGGCTTAAGAATGCTTGAGCCACTTATCAAAGACTCATTAATATAATGTTTGAACAGAAAATTGGTAAAAATATGAAGGTTTATATTGATGATATGTTGGTTAAGTATCTTAATGCAGGAGACCATTTGGCTTATCTACAAGAGACATTTACATTCAGAGAAAATGTAACATGAAGCTTAATCGTGAAAAAATGTGCTTTTGGAGTTTGTTCCGGGAAGTTTCTTGGCTTTTACTGTTTCAAAACGAGGAACTGAAGTAAATTCTGACAAGATTAAGGTCACAGAAGATATATATTCCTGATCAATTGACGAGTGTAAAAGAAGTTCAGAGATTGACTGGCCAGTTGGCGGCACTTAATAGATTCATTTCGAGGTCTTAAGAGAAATGGCATCATTTCTTTTCATTCATGAAAAAGAAGAATGATTTTTTGTGGAATCTGGAATACCAACAAGTATTGAGAGACCTAAAAAGGTGTGACGACCCGGCCCGTCATCTCATGTGTTATTGCTCAATTTTTCCCATTTCATACTTCTTCATGTTTCGTTATCGGTATGTGGTGTGGTAGAGTTGATTTGGATTGGTTTTGATAAGAAATGAGACACTTAGTCTCTTTAAGGAAAGCTTAAGTTGGAAAAGTCAATCGGATGTTGACTATTGGGCTAGAGGGCTCGGATGTAATTTTTGGTGATTCGGGTAGCTTCGGGGGATTATTTGTGACTTATGAGTGCGATCGGAATTGAATTTGGAGGTCCGGTGTAGAATTAGGCTTGAATTGGCGAAGTTTGAATTTTGGCAAATTCCAGTTGATAGGTGAGATTTTTATCCGAGGGTCGGAATGGAATTTTGAGAGTTTCTGTAGCTTCGTTAGGTGATTTTGGATATGTGTGCAAAATTTCAGGTCATTCGTACATCGTTTGGTCGGGTTTTTGATCGAATGTGAGTTTCGGAAGAATTTGATAAACTTAGGCTTGAATCCGTGGTGAATTGATGATTTTTGTGTTGTTTGGCATGTTTTGATGATTGGAACAAGTTTGTATGATGTTTTGGGATATGTTGGTAAATTTGATTGAGGTCCCGGTGGCCTCGGGGTGATTTCGGGTGACCAAACGGATCATTTTTGGACTTGGGAGTTGCAGGTTTTCAGGCATTATGTTGCAGAGAAATCCTTCTTCGCGTTCGCGTGGTATGGTCGCGAACGCGTAGAGTTAAGCTTGGAGGTTAGGGAATTTTTCATCTCATTCGCGTTAGAGCTACATGTTCGCGTAGGTTAAGGCATTGGTGCATCGCGTTCGCGGTGCTGGGCACGTGTCCGCGTAGAAGAAAAATAGAGGGCCAGTTGGGTGTTCAACGCGTTTGCGTTGATTGGCTGCGTTCGTGTTGGTCTGGGGGCCTAAGCCTTCGCATTCGCGGGAGACTAGACGCGTTCGCGAAGCGAATTTTCGTCTGAAGGGAAATTTGTGCATCGCGAACGCGAGAGGACCATCGCGTTCGCAAAGGAGGAACTGGGAAATAACAGAAGGGGTTTTATAAGGTCATTTCATCCGCGACCCATTTGATATTTCCTCCATTTTTGAACCACCTCAAGAGCTTTTGGGTAAAAATTGAAGAGAGTTTTGACGGGAATTGATTGGAGGTAAGTCTCGTGACCTAGAAACGCTATTTTATTGAAGAATCTACCTTTAATTGTTGGAAAATTGGGTGAAAAATTGAAGAACTAGGGCTTGAGTTTTTGAAATGAAAATTTGGGTTTTGAGGGAGCATTTGGACTCCAATTTTGGTAAATTTTATATGTTCGGACTCGTGGCGAGACGAGGAATTCGGTGATGAAAATTTTGTAATTTTTTGAGAAGTGGGCCTAGGGCTCGGGTTTAGCTAATTTCGAGATTCTTGATATTTTTCGATTGTTTTCAATTGGGTATTGTTCCCTTAGCATATTGTGATGTATTCGCTCTGATTTTGGTTAGATTCGACGCGCGTGGAGGCCGGTTTGAGGGGCAAAGGCGTCGCGAGCTAGAGATTTCACCGGTTCGAGGTGAGTAATGATTGTAAATGATATCCTGAGGGTTTTCCCTCGGATTGTACATCGTAGTGCTATATTGAGGTGACTTGCACGCCGGATAGTGGGCGTGGGGTAGAGCACCTCTGGGGATTGTGACTCGGTCCATCCCGATTGATTAATTTACCCCGTATTTGACTAAAATTTATTTGTTAACAGTGTTATTTGGGCTGATTGCCGTATTTGGGCTTCATGCCAACTATTTGAACCATTCAGGGATTATTTTCACTCTCTTCCTCACTATTTTGACTTATTACTTGAACTCAGTCATACTATTTCTCCATTACTTTACAACTCAGCCACTTTCACTCATATTGAGTCTTAAATAATAATTTGGGCTGAGGACTACTGTTTTACTAGTGCCCGAGGGGCTTGTGATGATATTCTGACTGAGTGCGACCGAGGGCCGGATGTGAGGATACACGGAGGGATGTGAGGCCTAGGGCCTGGATGTGAGGATTATATATGGATCGGACTGCACGCCGCAGTAGTATATTATATGGATCGGACTGCACGCCGCAGTAGTATATTATATGGATCGGACTGCAAGCCGCAGTAGTATATTATATGGATCGGACTGCACGCCGCAGTTTGTATATATTGGATCGGACTGCACACCGCAGTGATATAGCGCTTGGGCTGTAGGAGCCCCTCCAGAGTTTGCACCTCCACAGTGAGCGCGGGTATCCATATGGATCGGGCTGCACGCCGCAGTGGGCTATGGATCGGGCTGCACGCCGCAGCGATTTGTGGATCGGGCTGCGTGCCACAACGGTTATTATGTGATACTGTTTCTGAGAGGGATTTGAGAGAGAGAGAGAGAGCCCGAGGGGCTAGTTCAGTTTAAGATATTGCCCGAGGGGCGAGCTTTTACGTGCTCATTTTGCCTACTTCTTGCCTTTTTCTCTGTTATACTGTGGTATTTGTGCCCGAGGGGCGGATTTTCTGTGCTAATCATCACTAACTATTTTGAAACCATTTTCGTAATTACTGAAAGGACTATTTTCGAAAGAGATTTGAGCTGAGCCAAAACATTTCTAAAGGTTTTCACGGTTTTACTGTTTTTCTCATAGGGTTTTACTGCTCTATATAGCATAATGGAGTGCCTTACATGATTTCTTGCTGCTCAGTTATTATTTATTTTTATTACCCACTGAGTTGGAGTACTCACTTTACTCCCTGCACCTTGCATGCAGTTGCAGGTATTGTTCATCCGGTAGCGAGTTATTAGCTGATTGAAGGTATTACTATTGAAGCCGAGCAGAGTGACCGCCAACGTTCGCGGCACCGGATTATTTCCTTTGGTTCTAATTTTATTCTGAATATTGTTGGCCCTGTAGTTGTATTTAGACATCTCTAGATGCTTGTGACTTGTGATACCCTGGTCGGATTGTGTTGGGTGGTAAATGTCGGCTATTAATGGCATTAAGTTGTATTGTTCATTCATTTATGTTTAATAATTGTTAAAAAAGGGCATTGTTGTTTTGTTGGTTGGCCTTGTCTTCACGAGAGGCGCCATCACGACCGGGTTTGGGAATTGGGTCGTGACAAAAGGTACTTGTCTAGTCTTCCGCTATTGTCAAGACCGATGAAACGTGAACAATTGTTAATTTATTT
Source organism: Nicotiana glauca (assembly GCA_026770625.1). NCBI lineage: Eukaryota > Viridiplantae > Streptophyta > Magnoliopsida > Solanales > Solanaceae > Nicotiana > Nicotiana glauca. Next base: position 31,248 of record MU786209.1, read on the forward strand.
AGTGGTTTCGAAAGTTACAGAAGTGTTGTTTTGATTCGAGAGGAGGAATATACGCAACTTTCTGTTTATTATGTTAGTCAAATTTTATCGAGAGCGGAGACACAGTGTCCGTACCTAAAAAACTTAGCTCTAGCTCTCATAGTCACCTCTCGAAAGCTTAGGCCTCATTTTCAGTGCCACCCAATAGCCATTGTGATGACTTTTTCCTTCAAGAACATCCTTTATAAACTTGAATTGTTAGGTCGATTGGATAAATTAGCGGTAAAAATTAGTGAATTTTGATATAAGAATATAAACCTCGGAAACCTATCAAGTCACAAGTTTTGACCGATTTTATGGCTGACTTTAGTCCGGGAATGATGCCTTTAGCTACTGAAGAAGCAGTTATGGTGTCAGAAACTATCTGTGGTGTTTGGAACTTATTTACAGATGGAGCTTCCAACGTAAAACTTCCAGTCTTGGAATAGTATTAATCACTCATTTGGGAGAAAATCTGATATATGCCATTAAACTTGTAACTTTAACTAAGAATGAAGCCAAGTAGGAGGGTTTGTTTGCAAGACTTGACTTAGCTCGAGGACTAGGCTCTGAGGTAATTCAATTACTGTGCGACTCCCAACTGGTAGTGAACCAGTTATATGAAATTTCTGACACCAAGGAGGAGCGCATGCAACAATACTTGAATAAGGTTCAAGTATTGCTTTCCCGGTTCAAGGAGTGGTGATCATCCACATTCTAAGGGAAGAAAATGTGGAGGCAGACATATTGGCTAATTTGGGTCATCCATAAAAATGAAAGGAGATGATTCCGTTGTGGTTGTTCAACTATCACACTCGTAATTGGACATGGACAAATATTCTGAGTTAACTCAACCAACCTAATTTGGTATTGGACAAATAATTTTATAAAGTATTTAATTGGAAAATATTTACCTAGATTTGACTTCTGCGTAAATGACCCTAAAACAATATTTTTCTGGCTCCATGGGTTACGTATTGTGATTTTGGACTTGAGCGTATGTCCGAAATTAAATTCAGATGCCCCTAGGTTGATTTGACTTGTTTTGCCGATGGTTGGCAATTTGAATGTTTTCGAAATTCCTTCGGTTTGGACGTAGGATGACCTTATGGATATCAGGCTCAGATTTTTGTTTTGTAATTTTGAATAGGTCCATTTTATTATTTGAATTTTTTTTGCTAAATCTGGTGTCATTTCGAGATAGTTTGATAGGAATCGGATGCTTGGTTATGATTCTAGTGATTCTTGAGTTCATTTTGAAATTTTGATGTCTGATCCGTTGTTCCCGATGTTATTTTTAGAATTGGGTGGATGTTTAGTTTGGAGCTCTGAGGGCTCGGGTGAGTTTCAGACGTGTTTCAGATTGGATTGAACTTATTCTAGGTTGCTGATGCTTCAGTTATTGCAATTACAAGTACCAGTACCGCAATTGAGAAGTTTGTAGTGGGTCTCAGGTATCATATTTGCGACACCTTGATCGCAATTGCGAAGGGTGGTCATTGGCTGGGTATCTCGTATTTGTGACCATCTGACCGCATTTGCGAAGGGGACTGTGTTGCATTTGTGACATTTCCCTAGGTTTTCAGTTGCCGCATTTGCGTGGTAGAGTCCTCATTTGCAAGGGTTCACATTTGCGAACCTCAGGTCGCAATTGCGACTTCTGCACCTGAACAACATGGCTGAAAAAAATGGGACTTAGCTTCATTTAATATTTTAGAAACCTAGGCGATTTTGAAGATGGATTTTCACATACAACTATTGGGTAAGTGATTTTGATCGATTTTTGATTATATTACATGATTATTATGAGATTTAACATCTAATCCATGAATTTTGAAGAGAAATTTTGGAAAATTTTGTCTATATTTTGAAAAATGAAAAATTTGAGATTTAAGAGTCACATTCGACTCGAATTTTAAAATAAAACACATATATGGACTCTTGGGGTTATTTGTAATCAAGATCTACTATTTGACTTAAAATTTTAACTGGGCGAGCCTGGGGTTGACTTTTGTTGAGTTTTGAAAAATTATGTTGTCATGACCCTAAATCCCCACCGCGGGATTGTGATGGTGCCTAACGTCCACATTCTAGGCAAGCCAACATTAGTACATAATTAACCATTTAAAAAGAAATTTTAAAGTAGTTTAATAAAAAATAAAGTTGTAGAAATTCAAAATAGATATAAAAACCCCAAATGTTGACTACTCAAATCTCGAAATACGGTGACACAAGTACATAAGCATTCTAGAAGCGCTACAATCAAATGTCTGAAAGAAAATATAATTGTTTGAAACTAAATAAACAGTAATACTAGATAAGGAAGGGGACTTCAGGGTCTGCAATCATGGTGTAACTATACCTCAAGTCTCCGTGAAAAGTTAATATGAGCAAGCCTCTATTAGTTGCTACTAGGACCAACACCAGAATCTACAGAAAAGTGTAGAAGTGTAGCATGAGTACAACCGATCTCATGTACTCTGTAAGTGGCGAGGTTATAACAAGGAACTCACTATAAACTTGTGCAAATATAAATGAAATAAAGAAATAGAGGAAACGCAAGAATCAACATAGAACCAGAACTAAAAACACATAATAGAGGGCCCCATAATAACACCTTTGCTCAACTCCTCAATTCAACATGGAGATAGTAACAACAGTTAAACAAATTAATATATATCCTCTCTGTTGCTGCGCGCAACCCAATCCAACACAATATTAATATAATGAACGTCGACAATAAACTACAACATTATTCAAATAAAACACGATAAAATAATTACGTAATTAACAAAATAAAACAAATAAAAGTAGCTATCTAATAACACACAAGGTCAAAAAGCAAGTAAAGACACTAAATGAATAAAGATACTGATACATGGAAACAATTAGCAATTATGGAATTTAACAAACAAAGGCGTGAATTTAACAAGTAATGGCAGGTAAGAATTAAAGCATTTAATGAGTAATAACAAGGATTAAATGAAGGCATGAAATAATTGGAAATAATAAACAAATATCCCAACCCGCATGCCCAACCCGTGACGACGTATATACACTCGTCACCAAGTACATCGTCCCCACACATAAATCAAATAGCAAATAATCCAATCAAATCCTAATTCCTTCAAGTCAAGGTTAACCATGACACTTACCTCTTCCCGCAACCAAATCAATAATCGACCACGGCCTTTTCCTTTCGAATTAGCCTCAAAACCAATTTAATCTAGCCAAATATAGTTTAAATAATTCAAAATAAGCTACAGAAACTACCCACGAGTGAAAAAGATTCAATCTTTAATGAAATTATAAAAAGTCAATAAAAGTAAACCCCAGGCCTACTTGGTCAAAAACAGAGATTTGGAACAAACTCGACTACCCATTTAACCCGACCTTGGTGATGTGATTTATTTTGAAATCCAATATCAATTTGAGATTTAAATCTCAATTTTACAAAATCTCAATCAAAACTAGTTAAAATATACTAACCAATGAAGTTAGGATGAAAATCTCTTCAAGATCCTCTCGCACTAGCTTACAATTCCTGACTTTCAGCACTTTAAATAACTAGTCGTCAGGTTTTATTCACATTTGCAAGACACCTGATGCATTCGCGGAGTGCTCTGAACACTGGCCTTTGTGTTCGCGAAACCTACACTGCATTCATAAAGGATTATTCGCTAGCATGCCTTCGCATTTGCGTTCCCTGGTCCGCGTTTGCGATGAAGACCCTTGCCATTCTCCAGGTAATTCCCCAAAGCTTCGCGTTCGCGATGAATTAGTCACATTCGTGAAGGGTAAGCCCCCAATGCTTTGCGTTCGCAACCTGCCTCTCGCATTCGCAAAGAGAAACTAGCCCCCAACCCAAATTTCTCCCTTTCGCGATTGTGGAGCATTGCGCACCAGAAGAAAAACCAACAATCTTCTATGTCCAAAAATGGTCCGAAACCAATCCGAAACTCACCCGAACCCCTCGGGATCCTAAGCAAACATGCACACAAGTGTAATAACATCATATAAACTTTCTCACCACCTCAAATCATCAAAATAATATCAAATAACAAGAATCAATCATCAAAACTCAAGATTTCAACTTGAAAACTCATTTTTTTATATTCTTTCACAAGATGTGCCAAAACTCGTTCGGGTCACCCGGAATCCCAACCAAACGTGCGTACAAGTCCAAAAATATCATATGAATCTACAGAATCGTCAATAACCGATTCAATGTTGGTACCAAGAATGTTGACCATGGTCAACTCAAGTTGTTTTTAAAGACAAAAATCACATTTTCTTCAAAGTTTTAAGTAAAATCTGTCACACCTCCTTTTTTACACACCTACCCCGAAAGATAATGTATAAGGGAGTTTTTCAAATTAAAGTGACATTATTCGAAATGGGATTATTTATTTATTTAGAGTCCCCACTTGGGATATGATTGGCTTTTGGTATCCCAAGTCACCAGTTTAACTTGAATCCCAAATCGAGAAAAATTTTGACTTTCCGTTGGAGTCTGTGAACAAGAAATTCTGAATAAGAAATTCTGTTGACACGAGAGAAGGTGTTAGGCACCCCCGGATCCCGTGGTTCTAGCACGGTCGCTTAAATTATTATAAATGGCCAAAATCTGATTTTTATACATGTCATCCTATAGTGCAATTTTAAAATTATTTATCGATTTTACTTAAATTTTAGGAAAGTGAACGTCGTTTAAAAATGTATTTTTGGATCACGTCACATAAAATGCACCCGAATACTTGACACATTCTTATTCAATATTTTGGAATTTGGACTTGGGTTGCATGAAATGCACACCCGTATTTAAGAAGGTAAAATTATTAACAAAGCGCTAAAAGCGACTGACAAGTTATTATCTTTGCGGAGGGCCATGAAATTTGCTAAACGGCACGCCCCGGATTCTAAGAATTTTAATATAAGAATTTAATGAGGGCCCCACAATTTATGCATATTTGTTTGGCGAGGCTCATCTCATTTTATTATTTACAGGCCAACCTAAAACAAACTACAATTTTCTATTTATTTTTGTCTCTAAAAGGGCCTAATTAATTTGTATTTATAGATTCGGGCCACAAGTTCAAGTCCGAATTCAAACAAAAGGGGAAACCCTCTTAATTTAAACCCGCTACTTAACTCGAAAACCCAAATTTATATTTGCAAATTAATCCCCACATTCCTAGTACGATTTTAAGGATTCTGACTTCTAGCATTTTTGGGCCTTAAAAATTGGCCCTAACTAGATTCAATCCGGCTAGTGCATGAAAGATTGCCCAACCATGGACCTGATGCAACAACAAAAATTGGGCCTGAATTCTGTTAATCCAAAAGCTATCCAGATGGCTGGGCCAAGGTGCAAGCCTAATTTTAAAATATCTTGTCTTTAATGGACTGCCCAGTATATCGTCCCCGGGCTTAATTCAAATGGCCGATTTGATACTGGATTATCAATTCAAAAGTTTCATTAATGTAAAATGTAAATATAAGATTAAGGACCTGATCATATACTCAAGGTTTGGCTTTAATTAATTAACATTTCAGCTTCCAAATCTATGCTTTTACTGTCACTCTTAATGGCAAATAGACGGATAACATGTAATCAATAACATATTTAGAACTGAGATGCCAATATCGAGACATATTTATGTTTTTTCTAAAGATCCTATGCACTGTGAGCCACATGATTGCAACATGTATAAAAATAGAATCTAATATGAGTTACTTAGTTCTTCTATGCACTAGTACCTGAATTATACAAAGTCCAACTAAAGTCACGAACAAATTCTGATAGTAATTAGTCTAAATGAACTTATAGGCAAGTATAGATGTAAATCACAGTATATATCAAGCATTCCTATGTTTGAACTAATCATCAACTTATAAATTCTATCCAAGTTAATCAATGAAGCAGGCTACATGAAAAATACATCCAGCATACAGTCCAGTTCAATCTAGTTTATACAGTCCATAGGTTATAAAATACAAGTCAAAAGTACATTCAATCAAATCCATATCAGTCCAAATGAAAGAGCATGTTATTTCATCTTTTCAATCCAAAGCTACAACACATCAGACTCGAATATGTACCTGGAGATTGAGGCAAAACAAAGGATAGGAGTCAGCAGCAGTAGGGATCAAGCAACAGGATTAAACACATCAACAGGGACAATTCCAGGTTCGATACAACTTCACAAAGCCCAGGAATGAGTTCAACAATCCAGGAAGAGTTTGACATCAGTCAAAAACCAGGAAATCAACCATAAACGACTTGAATAAACCATAATAAACTTGAAATTGAACCTAGCAACCCCAGAAAACCTTCAGCAATTAAGAGCACCCAAAATAACTTGAATAAACCCCAAAATGACTTGCAATTGAGTCCAGAACACTAGGAATTCAGATTAACCAGCTAAGCTTGCAGGCTATCTACAAAAACCTCAATGTAATAGTATATTTTTGGATTTTTCTACTGTATTTTTGTTTGTTTTTGGATTTTTACAGAAATTAAGATCTAAAGAAGGTTTCTAGAACTATAAGATTTCAGATTTGAACTTATTTTGATTTTTAAATTCAAATTTGAGATCCAACATTGCAGAAATGGATTTCGGGGGGAATTTATAAGCTGGAAAGTTTTGGGAATTTTCAGAGAGGTGAAAGTTGTTAATGAAGGCACTAAGCATGCCTTTTATAGGCAGGAAGAAGGGCAGGAAGGTTCTAGAGGTTTTCACTCATTTTTCCCCCTTTTAATTTTCAAAAATTACTTACTAGTCCTAAATTTTTGACTTGTTTCTCAAGTTACTGCTTTTAAAATGCTGAAACTTACACTAAGACCCTTCTAGAAGGATCTAGGGTGTTCTAGCTTTGTTTTCCTACCTATGGAATACCTATACTACCCTAACTTGAGTTCTGAAATTACCACCTATGCCAAACTACCCATTTTGGGTGCCCAAAATACCCCTGAATGCCCCCTGAAATTACTAATACTAGTTAAACTAACCTATCACCTATAACCAAACAATCTACTTAACTCGGGTTAACCTATCAAACCCTAAATCAAACTAGACAAGTTAACTAATCAGGGGACTGAAACAATAAAATCCATTTGCAATTAAACAAATATAAATCGACTAAGCCCAAGGTCAGACAAACTAGCAGAATTTAAACTAAAGCCTGAACAATTACTTAATTAACATGAATTAAACTAAACTAATTAACACTCAAGTAAAACTTAAACATGATTGACTAGAAAATTAAAGCCTATGCTTAATGGAAACTAATCAAAAATCAAACTATCAATTAAACTAATCAAAATTAAACTGATTATGGAAATAATTACCAGAACAGACTCGACCATCACTAATCAATAACCAAATTGTAAATTAAAACAGACATGCTATGACTTAAAACTAACCTAATATGTACAGACACAAATAATAAACTAATTAAACCTATAGAAACGTACATGAATGAAGTTTAAACTAATTTTAAGATTCAAATACTAGAAGAAGAAAAAACAAAAAACTTACTTATGCAAGTTGAACCAACTGAACTCCCACTCGAGCCCCGGAATAATGTACACACGTGTTGTTCAACAAAAAACAAGCGTACACATTATTGCGAGACTTGACTCGAACTCCAGACTCAGGCAATTGGAAAAAAAATTCAAGAAACTCGGATTTCTAGGGTTCTACCAGTCTATGATCTAAAATTCGAGAAGTTTTGGCAACATTCAACAAATTCTAGCTAGGGATTTAGGTAGAGGGAGGTCAGAAGAGTATATGGTGTAAATTTGGTTGGATTTGGGTGAGTTGATGTTTTGGTCTAGATTTTCAATCTAAAATTCGAAAAGATTGGTGATGATTTGAGGGAGATGGTTTTGGGGAAAGAGGAGGAGAAGGGGAGCTTGTGGTGAAATTTTGGAGTCATTTGGAGCTTCGCCGCCGGCGGATGGTAGAAGGCGGCGGAGACACGGTGGGCGGCGATGGGAGACAACGGAGACATAGGGGGTTAGGGTTGTACGAGGAAGGTAAGGCTTTGGTCTCTAGTTTTGTACAGGGATTATTACATTGTTATGTAAATTCCCTTGACAACTATGGACCGTTAGATTGGTATAGACGAAGGCTGATATTGATTCACTATAAAACGACGCCGTTTTAGGTGTCTCTGGACCGGACTGGGTTGGGATTTTGGGTTGGACCGGTGGGGATTGGGTTATGGGGTGATTGGGCTCGAATTTGTGGCCCAAACAATTAGGTGGCCTAGTTCTCTTTAAGCTCAAACCCATTTTATTTTATTTCTTTTGATTTTTGTTTTGTGTTAAAAACAAAATTAAAACTATCAAAAAATCGGGATTAATCTAAAATTAAACTACTTAATTTCCACAAACTAACTAAATTTTAATTTAAAAGGGAAACTAAACAAAAAATATAAAATGACTATTTTTTTTGTTATTTTTCTCTGATTTTAGCAAAAATATAAAAACGAGTTCTAAATGCAAATGTACTATTTTTGTATCTTTTTTATGAATTATATCAACTAAAATACACATAAAATGCAAACAAACAAAAAATCATGCGATTTATTCTTAAAATTCAAATAATAAAAGAAAAACCCTAATTCTAAAGAATTTTATAGGAGTAATTTAAGCGTTGCAAAAATTACGTGCTCTCAGCTGCCCATCTTTGCTCGAAGACACGAAGGGTTTTTCAAGCAAAGATAAATGAGTACCATGAGGGATTTTTGCCTGCTCGACACTCCATGAGAAGCATTTTGAAAACTGTCTGACCGAAACCTACTTCAAAGGTTGCCTACATATCCTTGGCTATAAAGGAATCAGGTCAGTGTAGTTCTAGAAAGTTTGGTAGCTGGGACTACCAGGAGCTGTGAATTTCACTGCTGTTGCTGCTGCTACCGCTTGCTGACCTCCTTATTACACCAAAAAGGAAAATCAAAGCTAAGCTAGCTATGCCTATCAACTATGAGTTACAAGATTCCTATCTATAATTCTCTTGAAACTTGATCTTGAGTCTTAGCTGATTTTGCTATGGACTCTAATCTAAATCTTGATGCTCACAGGTTGTAGGTGTTTACTTCTTCATGCAGCGTTGGGTCAAAACAGGATCAGTGGAGCTTGTGACTTCAATCAGATTTTGAGCAATCCCCACCCTTGCTTGCTTCACATTTGAGTTTATTTCTTTTTGTTATTTTGTTCTTTTCTTAATTCTGGATTGAGACTCATTCCATCGGTGATCTCGCACCTTATGTCTTGAGGTCGACCTGCTTAAGATACCAAAACAAACAAATAAACGAAATTTTCTGCCCCAGTTTTGCACTAGGAAAAATTTCTTGAGTTAGCTGTGACGCATATCTAAGCAATCAAATCAGGATTGTGTATCCTTGTGAATGAATCCAGGTTATGTTGGAAACTGACCGGGTTATGCCAGAAAAGAAACAAAAAGGTCTCAGGTTATGCCGGGACGAAAAGAAAAAAAGCTCCTTGGGTTATGCCATGGAGATCCGCGGGTTATGCCGGGATTTGGGAAAGAAAAACCTCTTGGGTTATGCCAGGAGGATCCTCGGGTTATGCCGGGATTTGGGAAAGAAAAAAAAGCTCCGTGGGTTATGCCAAGGAGATCCTCGGGTTATGCCGGGATTTGGAAAGAAAAAAGCTCCCTGAGTTATGCCAGGGAGATCCTCGGGTTATGCCGAGATGGAAAGGAAAAAGTTCCCTGGGTTATGCCAGGGAGATCCTCGGTTTTTGCCGGGATTTGAAAAGAAAACGCCCCTTGGATTATGCTAGGGTGATCCACGGGTTATGCCGGGATGGAAAGAAAAAAGCTCCCTGGGTTATGCCAGGGAGATCCTCGTTTTTTTGTCGGGATTTGGAAAGAAAAAACCCCTTGGGTTATGCCAGGGGGATCCACGGGTTATGCCAGGATGGAAAGAAAAAAGCTCCCTGGGTTATGCTAGGGAGATCCTCGTTTTTTTTTCCGGGATTTTGAAAGAAAAAGCCCCTTGGGTTATTCCAGGGGGATCCACGGGTTATGCCGGGATGGAAAGAAAAAAGCTCCCTGGGTTATGCCAAGGAGATCCTTGGTTTTTTGTCGGGATTTTGCCCCTCGTGTTATGCCAGGGGATTCGCGGGTTTTTTTGCCAGGATTTGAAAAAAAAAAAAAAGCTCCCTGGGTTATGCCAGGGAGATCCTCGGCTTTTGCTGGGATTTGGAAAGAAAAAGGCCCCCTGGGTTATGCTGGGGGATCCACGGGTTATGCCAGGATGAAAAGAAAAAATCTCCCTGGGTTATGCTAGGGAGATCCTCGGGTTATGCTGGGATATTTAAGGAATGGGGTCCTATGCTAACATGATTTGTTTTTCTTTTGGACTTTCATTTTCATTTTTTGTTCTTTCTCTTTTTCTTTTGTTTTCCTTTTTATTTAGCAAAACGCATGAAATAATTTGGGGGTGNTTGGGTTGCACCTGTTTTCAACAAAGAAAAATTTGTTAGTTTTAAACGGTGGTTGGTTTTGTGGCCTTGATCATTCCAATTGCGTGATCCCGGCCCCATTTCTGTGGAGAACCTTACTGCTGGTTGGCTTTGAGGGTGAATCTCCTTTCAAACCGACAGAATTCAACTTTAGGATTTCATGATGACTCGCCCGTGTGGGCTCTGGTCCTTTCAATTTATTTTGCTCTTAAGACCTTTGTTTTTGACTTTCTTTCCTTTCCACTATCTTTTCTTTGAAGAATCAACCACCATGGTCAATCGGGATTGGACTGACACACCCGCTGAGGCTGGGTATTTTCTCCGGCTTTGCCAGGTGGAGCCCTATAGAGCAAATCTTGCCACCTGTCTTTGCAGCGATTCCGGAATTAGTGTTAAATCGAAAGGGATTCAAATAAAAGTATGCAAAAGGCAATCACATGAGTTTAAAGAGAAGCGTCCCTTTTGGGGGAAAAGAAGGACTTATCTGGGGTGTGCATGCTGGCTTCAAATGAACATGACATGCTTCTTAGACTGGATGCCCGACCCAAACAAACTTTCTAGCTTCTCGTGAACCCATTCAAAACCAAGGAACCTTGCTAGGACTCTTTTAGTGGTGAGATGTCTTCTTTTCGGCCGATAACGCCCTTTGCGGGTTTTCGCCAATCGACCTCTCTCATTTCTCTTCTCACCGTCGCCCGATAGTTCTCTTTGCGAGTTTTCACTAAGCGGACTCTCTCATTTTCAATTTCTCTACTCACCATCGCCTTATGGTTCCCGAAGATTTTCACCGATAAGACTTTCTCATTTTATTTCTCTCAATTTGAATTGTATTAGATTCCCATAATGTCGTTTTCCACTTCCCTGCCTTTGCCAATTGATCGGAAGGACCTGGACAAGGTTTTTGGGGTAAAAAAGATTTTGGACAGAACTACAACTTTGGAATCGTTCGGAGGATTCATAGCCGAACCATCATATCATCTGCCCCAGTTTCAATTTTTGGTGAAATTGGGATTTTTGTTTTGGTGTGACTGAACCTCAAGGGGAGGCTGCCTTCATATCCTTTCGAAATCAAGTCAATCGTAGTTCAGGGAACAATTTTTGTTTTTTTTTTCATTTTTTTTCTTCTTTTCTTTTCTTTTTCTTTTCCTTTTCTTTTCTTTTGTAACTTTCGGATTCCAACGAGGGTAGCCAAAGAAGCGAACTGGCTCAAAGGGTTTACGAAGGATTGATAGTGTTTGGGATAGCGGGAAGGAAAGCCTTCGTCATCTCAATTACACAAAAGCCATCAAACCAGGAGGCCTAGACATAGTGCCATTTTACTGCATCTCCATTGACTGCTGTTTCAGGATCATTTCCTTTAATATCTCCCATATACAGTGCTCCTCTCAGCAATATTTTCCAGATGATGTATGGACCCTTCCAATTAGGAGTGAATTTTCCTTTTGCTTCGTCGTGGTGAGGGGGAATGCGTCTTAACACGAGTTTCCCCCCTTCAAAATTCCTGGGTCGCACATTTTTGTTATAGGCGTGGGCCATTATTTATTGGTACAACTGCTCGGATGTGCCCTGAGTACACTCTTTTATTGTAATGTATGGATCTTTCTAACCCGCGACCCAATTTTCCTTCAGTTGTTCCAATTCTTTGTTTTATTTCCTCAGGGATACCTTCTTTGCATTTCGACTCTTGATTCATGATTTCGAAATCTGATAGAGTTTTGGGATCTAGGCATGAAGTCCGCAAGCATGTCATGTTATTTAAAGTTGCATTATTAGAGCTAAAAAGAAGAAATGAAGGAGAAAAATCAGAAAGAATAAAGAAAATTGAACGATGAAATATTGATTTCATTTCTTGGAATTTTGAAGATAACAGGGTTCACATTCAGGAATTTAAAGACAAGAAACTACATGAAACATCTGCGTTGCACCCTGAAATAACTTGGGATGCAGAAAAAGTAGCAGTACGGGTCTACCGGGACTCCCGCCTGATCGGGAATGGCGTAGCCTTCCAATTTTGGAGTTTAGCATCTGGTCCCATGTAGAGCACCTCAACGGTGCTAGTACCCCCCTGGCTGAACCATGTTGGTTTCATAAAGCATTTGCCTCATAGCTCCACATATATCTTTGATTTCCTTAGCCGTGAACACCTCATCGTCCTCTTCTTCGCCATACTTAGGATTGACAAAAGTATCATAGAGATGTGGCAATGGTTGTGGCAGAACCCATCCTTCCTTCTTTCTTTGCTTGGCCCATATCTCATCGTCTGGGGTAGGGTGGAAGCCTATCCCGAAAAATTTTCTGCTGTGGGTAGAGTTATTGGCTCAGATATTCCTTGTAATGCTTTCCCAACCCTTTTCCTAGTTTGAAATCATGTCTAATCATTTCTTTGGCCACCATGATTGAAGCATTAGATAGGAAATGCTGGGGCATGGATTTGCCTCCTCGTACTGGTCAGCCACCACAATTTCAAAAGCTTGATAAACGATATGATCACTTCCTTCCCTCGCCTCCAAGCATGGGATAGATAGGTCACGATAAATGGACTGCTCATCTTCTCTGTGGACCACGATCTCCTGATCTTCATACTCAAATTTCACCATCTGGTGGAGGGTGGAGGGCACAGCTCCTGCAGCATGGATCCAGGGCCTTCCTAGAAGAAAATTGTAAGATGTATCCTTGTCCAACACCTGGAAGGTTACCTCAAAATCCACGGGGCCTATGGTCAATATCAAATCAATTTCATCGATGGTATCCCTCTTAACACCATCAAAAGCTCTCACACAAACATTATTGGGACGAATCCTTCCTGTCCCGATTTCCATTCTTTGCAACTTGGAGAGTGGGCAGATGTCAACCCCCGAGCCTCCATCCACCATGACTCGCTTGACATAGTAACCCTCACATTTGACTATCAGGTGCAAGGCTTTGTTGTGGGCCACTCCCTCTGGAGGCAAATCATTTTTACTAAAAGAGAGTTGATTGACGGCGAAGAATCTGTCTGCCATTCTTTCAAGTTGTTCAACTGAAGTTTCAATTGGCACATATGCCTCATTCAGAGTTTTCATTAGGATCCTCTGATGTTCGGAGGATTTCTTCACCAATGACAATAATGACACTTGCACAGGATACTTCCTCAATTGATCCACTGTTTCATCATCCGACATCTTCATTTTCTGGAAGAAGGCCTCTACTTCCTTGGCACTTACTGGCTTCTTGGCTGGAAAACGCTTTCGGGTGGCACTGTTTACCTCCTGTACATTTGAATACTTTTCAATAGAGACTTTTCCTGAAAGTTCTATAGAAATTTCCTTGCCTTTGTATGTAACCACTATTTGCTGGTAGTTCCATGGCACTGCAGAGGGGTCTGCCATTGGCTTCTGTGGCACGCGTCCAATAACCACTGGCTCACTCAGCCGAGGCGGTTTAATTGTCCCCTGTACCACATAAGCTCCTTTCGGCACATACATTTGTGTCCCCTTTATCACTTCAAACTTCCTTGGAGCGCTCACAACTAGTGGTTTCTCTTGGCGACCTCGCGGAACATAAAGAACCCCGTTTCTAGGAGGCGCCGACTCTGCTTTTGTTCCAGTTTTCTTCTCAGGCTCAGTTTTGATAATTTTATTCTTCTTCTCCCCCTTTTCCTACCTCGGGGCTGCCTTGGGCTTCTTTTCTGCATTGGCGATAGCAATTATGGCTTCCAAGGCTGGATCAAATTCCTGTCTTGACAAATCATTCCGATTACCGGCCTGTTGTTGTGAGCGGGCAACAGATTATTGGTCACATTCGGGGTTTCTTCATCCCTCAACACTATTTTTCCTTGTTCGATCAAATCTTCCACAACTTTCTTCAATGTCCAGCAATTGTTAGTACTATGCCCTTCAGTTCCTGAGTAATAGGCACAGCGGATACCCCGTTGATAGGATGGAGATTTGGGGTTCTGCCTGTTTTGGGGGATAGGTTGCAGTAGGTTCATCTGGACGAGCTTCAGGAACAAACTGGAGTAAGGTTCACCAATTGGTGTAAAATTTTGTCGTCTGGGTGGTTCCCGAAGGCGAAAGTTGTTTTGTGGTGGTCGGGGATTATATTGGTTTTGGTAAGGAGGCTGGTTTCTTTGGAATAGAGGTTGGTTTCGATTAGCTTGTGGTTGCGGTCGGTCGAAAGGTTGAGCATTCATGACCGCATAAGGTGGGGGAGCATAAGTCATATCAGTGTGAGGATAATAGTGTTGAGGGGTTCTTTCAGAGAAAACCAGTCTAGGAGCCAGGTATCTTCTTCCTCCCGATGCTGCCATAACTGTTTCTTCTTTCTTTTTTCCTTTGGCCATTCCTCCAGACCCGCCTTGGATAGCTTGGGAGGTTGCTCTTATGGCTGACTGGCTCAAGATTCTGCCCGTTTTTAGCCCATTTTCTACAATTTCTCCGATTTTAATTGCCTCTATGAAAGGCTTGCCCATAGCTGACATCATATTCTAAAAGTAGTCTGCTTCCTAGGCTTGAAGAAAAACAGTGACCATCTCTACCTCATCTATTGGAGGCTTCACTCTTGACGCCTGTTCACGCCACTTAATTGCATATTCCCTGAAGCTTTCAGAGGGTTTCTTCTTCAAATTTGCTAGGGAACTCCTGTCTGGAGCGATATCGATGTTATATTGAAATTGCCTGACAAAGTCTCTGGCAAGATTTTCCCAAATATGCCAACGTAAGACATCTTGGTCCATATACCATTCGGAGGCAATGCCGATTAAGCTCTCCCCGAAATACGCCATCAACAATTCTTCTTTGCCACCGGCCCCCCATAACCGATTGCAATACTTCTTCAAATGAGCAATGGGGTCTCCGTGCCCGTCATACTTTTCAAATTTTGGTGTTTTAAACCCTGCCGGCAAGTGTACATGCGGGAACATACACATGTTTGTATAGGAGACAGTCTTTTGCCCGCTCAAGCCTTGCATATTTTTTAAGCTCTGCTCGAGACTTCTCATTCTCTTAGTCATCTCATCCTGCTCTGGGGCTTTGGGGGTTTTGTCCTGACCCAATATAAGCTCGTATGGTGGCTGAGAGTAAGTATATTGAGGATAATGAGGAGGATCATCCTGAAAGACAGGATTTTGGAATGAGAAGACCGAGGGGTCAAAAGCATGCTTCGGTAGTGATGGTTGTGTTGTTACGGAGCATGGTGGAGCTGTGAAGATGTTGGGAGCAGTTCCTGATGGGAATACCTGGGGGCGAATCTCAGAAGGTGTTCCTAGGAAGTGAGCAGTTATAGTAGGATGCCCCAACGAGTTGTTTGGATGGCTGATAGGGACAGTAGTAGCACCTCCAGATCTGGGAAATAGCTCCGAGAATCCAACGATGGTGCTTGGGGGTTCCTTTCCATTATTCCAAACATCCCACATTTCCATGAGTCGCAGGTGCAATACCCGATTTTCTTCAGCTGTAAGGGGCTCAAAGGCCGGGACCCTCGAGATGGGGCTATCTTCGGGTATGGTGATTGCAGGCAGAGTCATTTCAGATGACATCTCTGTACTTCCTTTGGATCTGGTGAAATAACGATGTGAGGCCAACTTACGACAAACCAACCACTGTTTCTAAAAAGCTCAACTGGAATTGACAACAACATAGGTTAGTGTGAAACAAATAACAGATAGGTAACTGCACATTGGAGTGTGATGCACCTATACAGTTAAATGAATATCTACATGTTTGCTTCGGTTGCATGCGTCATCCTGGCTTTTCTCTTGTTCCTTTTCTCTTTTATTTCTCTTTTTGTTTTGTTTTCTCTCATTTTCTTTTCCCTCATCTCTCTTTATTTGCATTTTCTGCTTTGTCTTTTCTTAGGCCATGGTTTTTCTCTCAATGCCTTATTTTTTCCTTTTGCATTTCTTTTCTTTTCACCAGGCATAGTTCTTGCAAATAAATGCAAAATAAGAAGACAATCTTTTGAGAATTCTTAATTTTTCATTAATAACAACTGTGACTACAAGGCTACTAGACTATTTGTTTTTCTTTTCTTGAAAAAAGGAAATTACAAAAATAGACTCAAAAAGCAAAATACAGACTCGATTAACTAAGAATACATCAAAGCTTCAAATCCTAGGGCCCGCGGGGCATCATTCGGCATCGCCGCGGGCCTACGTGCAAGACCCCTTTGCAACTGCTCTAAATCATTCATGACCTGGCGCACAAATATCATCACTGAGGCAAAGAACATGGCACGACCCATCCGTTCACCAGCCTGACACTTCATGACAATATAGTTCGCAATGCTTCTGATCCTTTCCCTGATTCGGCCCTTTTCTTGGAGGAGTCGACTTATTTGTTGGGTATGATCCTCTAGCACTTGAGAGTCCTGGAAGTGAAGGTTTTGTAGCAATTTTATTTCCTTTTCCATTTCGGCAATTAACCCATAGCACTATTCCCTCTCAGCTTGGAATTCTTTGTCTCACCGGACTGCCTTTTCTTCCAGGTTATTCATTTTTCTCTTCATGCTGGCAATGGTTCCCTCGTAGTTTTTCTTCATTTGTTGCACAAATTGGGCTCTTTCTTCAGTCTTCTTAGCCCACTGTGCCCGAAGTCTTGCCATGTTCCCCTCGGTTTTTTCTAATTCTTCCTGGCAGTCCAAAACTTGTTTCCTTAACCCTTTAATCAACCTTTCATCAGATAGAATTCTTTCTTGGTTCTTGGCATTTATTTTCATTTGCTGTATTTGGGCTTTGAGTGCTTCATTCTCCTGAGCTAACTTCTTTTTATCACCTTCATCAGCTGCCGCCTGTACACTCTTTTTGAATTGAAGGTCTCAGACCTGTTGCTCCAATTTTTCTATTCTTGCTCGGTACTCCCTTTCCTTGGCTTGCCAATCCCATTGAACCTGGGCCCCGTCGGTGAATTGTTGCACATGTGGCCTTTTAGCGGGTCTCTCGGGGATTTGAAACCTTTTGCCAAACCATGTCAAGTATTTGGGATCTACCTCGCCTCTATCTTGGTCTGGTACTATGGTCTTAGTATCGAGGTACCTGCACTCATTCCATATCTTTCGGATTCTGCCTTCAGGGAATGTAGCCTTCGGGCCTAACTCAATGACTTGCCCACTCAGGTGTTCATCATTGTGAACTGTCTGGAATCTTCCAAGTTGTCGCAAAACTTGGTAAGAAGCATAAGGCTGTATGCTTCAAATACCCATCAAAAGAATATAAGAGTCCTCTGCTGATGTGTATATAGCTTCAGTAGCATGAAGCCATCCATAAGCCCATTCAACTTTATCTGCGGTCAAGGATCTTAAGTATGACGACCAAGCTTCAGTATCCTCAGGGAACTCAATACCCATCACCCGGGTCCCGAATTCTACAATACAACTCAACCCGGTTAAACCGTAGTTCATATATCCTGTGCGGTGATAGAGGTGCCCCTGTATCCACAACTGTAATAGCAAATTGCAACCTTGAAATAATTTCACACCTTCCCAACATTTGGTCAAAGCTTGGTACATTTTTGCTATAATTAGGGGAACTACTGTGCTAGTAGTTTTTTTAACAGCAACATCTAGCATTCCTACCATGCCGAGGTCTATGTGACCATCTTTTCTCGGACAAACCACCACTCCCAGAAAGACTACCATGAAGGCTAATCCTCGTCGGGCTTCCCATTTGTCGTTATTCCCGGCATGTGTCAAGCCGGTGTTGGGTTCCTTAAAACCTTTTGGGTTACCATACCGGTGATATAAGAAATGCAATGTACAACACCCCTCTGCTAGATGCGGGTCTTGAATGTCCCGGCTGATGTTCAACAAATCGAAGAAGGGTTATCGGTCATGGGGCCAATGGGTATCTACCTCGAAGGTTCCCGTTGAGACCCGTGTATACCGCAATCTCTTCTAATGTAGGCGTGAGTTCGAAATCTGAAAACCAGAATACATTACGAGTCGGGTCCCAAAATGGTATTAGTGCCTCAATGATGTCCTACCTCGCTTTGATGTTCAATAAATCCACGAGGCCTCCCAAAATTTTGCCCACAATATCTCTGCTTCCTTTTCCCAAATCATGCCATCACATATTGAGTTTCAAGGGGATCTCGCTCAGGACTGAAAAGGTTTCGATGTTACTTGAATTCATCCTGCACATTTATTTAAAGGGGAATTTAATGATTTATTTTGAAAGATGGCTATTTTTGCAAAAATTCTTTATTTAGAAAATAAGGGCTTGGTTTTGCAAATACGTCCTTTTAGCACTTCTGGGAGGAAGATTTTAAGGCTGTGCCCGCAAACCTTTTGAAAATGACACAGGGTGGCTGTTCTTCGAAAAACAACCTTCCGGCGTCCTTTTGGGGACATTCGGCTTATTTTCAACAAGAATGGCCTCACCCGACTTATTTATGACAAAAAGTTAAAATTTTGTTATTTTTGGGCTATTTTCGCAAAAGGGAGGTTGGACCCAATGAGGGTTGCCTATGTATCTCGCATCTAGTGAGAATCAAACCAGCGTAGTTCGGGCAGAGTTGCCAAAATCAAAATTATTTTGAACAACAATTTTTCTTTCTATTTTTCATATATTTTTCTCCTTTTCTTTGTTGTTTTCATTTTTTTAAAATCCGGCAGCATTTCGGTACTATTTGGGCATTGGATTTTTCAAAACAAATGGTCACCCTCACTTAGTCCTAACACTGCTTATTTTTCTCAATTTTCACTCATTTAGACAAGCCGGTCAACATGCAAATCCGAGAAAATAAATGCGCAAGTAGCACGTAAGATGCATCAGGATGGTCAATTCATTTCAGGTCACCTGTCCTAGACGGACCCAACCCCTGTGTTGAGTCCCCTAAGTCAAATGCACATGATTCAAACAAACGTTCTACTAGGGATCTGGCATGAGTTTTTGTTCTTCTAGGTTTAAACCCTAGGTTTATTGGTCTAAACCTGGCTTACCCGAGCGGATAACTCGAGCCGAGGGGGAGGTAGCGTACTGGGGATACAAAAGCTCCGCCGGCTTAGCAACTTATCCAAACCTCATTATAAATGGGAAAAGACTCTAAACAGAAGAGAAGCTAAACGAAGTGCATCCTTCTCCATGATGTAGAAGACTCAGAAAGAGGAAGGGTTTCGTAACAGTTTATATATACAATTTCAACAAATATCAAAGCGGTAAAACATTTAGCACATATAGCATGGAACATGTAGAAAAATCAGATAAAGCCAAATATAAAAATTGTACTAAGCCCGAATTCTTGAACCCTGAATCGACATTCTGGGTTCGTCTCCCCAGCAGAGTCGCCAGAGCTGTCACACCTCCTTTTTTATACACCTACCCCAAAGGATAATGTATAAGTTAGTTTTTCCAATTAAAGTGACATTATTCGAAATGGGATTATTTATTTGTTTAGAGTCACCACTTGGGATAGGACTGGCTTTTGGTGTCCCAAGTCACCGGTTTAACTTGAATCCCAAATCGAGGAAAATTTTGACTTCCCATTGGAGTGTGCGAACCAGAAATTCTGAATAAGGAATTCTGTTGACCCGAGGGAAGGTGTTAGGCACCCCCGGATCCCGTGGTTCTAGCACGATCGCGTAAATTATTATAAATGGCCAAAATTTGATTTTTATAGATGTCATCCTATAGTGAAAATTTAAAATTATTTACCGCTTTTATTTAAATTTTAGGAAAGTGAACGTCGTTTAAAAATGTGTTTTTGGATCACGTCACATGAAATGCACCCAGATCCTCGACACATTCTTACTTAACGTTTTGGGATTTGGATTTGGGTTGCATGAAATGCACACCCGTATTTAAGAAGGTAAAATTATTAAAAGAGCGATTAAAGCGACTAACGAGTTATTATCTTTGCGGAGGACCGTGAAATTCGCTAAACGGCACGCCTCGATTCTAAGGATTTTAATAAAAGCATTTAATGAGGGCCCCGCAATTTAGGCATTTTTGTTTGGCAAGGCTCATCTCATTTTATTATTTACAGGACAACTTAAAGCAAACTATGATTTTCTATTTATTTTTGTCTCTAAAAGGGCCTAATTAATTTGTATTTATAGATTCGGGCCACAAGTTCAAGTCCGAATTCAAACAAAAGGGGAAACCCTCTTAATTTGAACCCGCTACTTAACTCGAAAACCCAAATTTATATTTGCAAATTAATCCCCATATTCCTAGTATGATTTTAAGGATTCTGACTTCTAGCATTTTTGGGCCTTGAAAATTGGCCCTAAACAGATTCAATCCGGCTAGTGCATGAAAGATTGCCCAACCATGGAAATGATGCAACAACAAAAATTGGGCCTGACTTCTGTTAATCCAAAAGCTGTCTAGATGGCTGGGCCTAGGTGCAAGCCCAATTTTAAAATATCTTGTCTTTAATGGACTGCCCAGTACATCGTCCCTGGGCTTAATTCAAATGGCTGATCTGATACTGGATTATCAATTCAAAAGATTCAATAATGTAAAATGTAAATATAAGATTAAGGACCTGATCATCTACTCAAGGTTTGGCATTAATTAATTAACATTTCAGCTTCCAAATCTATATTTTTACTGTCACTCTTAATGGCAAATACACGGCTAACATGTAATCAATAACGTATTTAGAACTGAGATTCCAATGTTGAGAAATATTTATGTTTTTTCTGAAGATCCTATGAACCGTGAGCCACATGATTGCAACATGTATAACAATAGAATCTAATATGAGTTACTTAGTCCTTCCATGCACCACTACCTGAATTATACAAAGTCCAACTAAAGTCAAGAACAAATTTTGATAGTAATTAGTCTAAGTGAACTTATAGGCAAGTATAGATGTAAATCATAGTATATCTCAAGCATTCCTATGTTTGAACTAATCATCAACTTATAAATTCTAGCCAAGTTAATCAATGAAGCAGGCTAAATTGAAAATACATCCAGCATACAGTCCAGTTCAATCTACTTTATACAGTCCACGAGTTATAAAATACAAGTCAAAAGTAGATTCAATCAAATCCATATCAGCCCAAATGAAAGAGCATGTTATTTCGTCTTTTCAATCAAAAGCTACAGCACATCAGACTCGAATATGTACCTGGAGATTGAGGCAAAACAAAAGACAGGAGTCAGCAACAGTAGGGATCAAACAACAGGATTAAACACAGCAACATGGACAATTGCAGGTTCAATACAACTTCACAAAGACCAGGAATGAGTTCAACAATACGGGAACAGTTTGACATCAGTCAAAAACTAGGAAATCAACCATAAACGACTTGAATAAACCCAAATAAACTTGAAATTGAACCTAGCAACCCCAGAAAACCTTCAGCAATTAAGAGCACCCAAAATAACTTGAATAAACCCCAAAATGACTTGCAATTGAGTCCAGAACACTAGGAATTCAGATTAACCAGCCAAGCTTGCAGGCTATCTACAAAAACCTCAATGTAATAGTATATTTTTGGATTTTTCTACTGTATTTTTGTTTGTTTTTAGATTTTTGCAAAAATTAAGATCTAAAGAAGCTTTCAAGAACTATAAGACTTCAGATTTGAACTTCTTTTGATTTTTAAATTCAAATTTGAGATCCGGCTTTGCAAAAATGGATTTCGGGGGGAATTTATAAGCTGGAAAGTTTTGGGGAATTGTCAGAGAGGTGAAACTTGCTAATGAAGGCACTAAGCATGCCTTTTATAGACAGGAAGAAGGGTAGGAAGGTTCTAGAGGTTTTCACTCATTTTCCCCCGTTTTATTTTCAGAAATTACTTAATAGTCCTAAAGTTTTGACTTGTTTCTCAAGTTAGTGCTTTCAAAATGCTGAGACTTACACTAAGACCCCTTCTAGAAGGATCTAGGGTGTTCTAGCTTTGTTTTACTACCTATGGAATACATATACTACCCTGACTTGAGTTCTGAAATTACCACCTATGCCAAACTACCCATTTTGGGTGCCCAAAATACCCCTGAATGCCCCCTGAAATTACTAACACTAGTTAAACTAACCTATCACCTATAACCAAACAATGTACTTAACTAGGGTTAACCCATCAAACCCTAAATCAAACTAGACAAGTTAACTAATCAGGGGACTGAAACAATAAAAATCCATTTGCAATTAAACAAATATGAATCGACTAAGCCCAAGGTCAGACAAACTAGCAGAATTTAAACTAAAGCCTGAACAATTACTTAATTAACATGAATTAAACTAAACTAATTAACACTCAAGTAAAACTTAAACATGATTGACTAGAAAATTAAAGCGTATGCTTAATGGAAACTAATCAGAAATCAAACTATCAATTAAACTAATCAAAATTAAACTAATTATGGAAACAATTACCAGAACAGACTCGACCATCACTAATCAATAACCAAATTGTAAATTAAAACAGACATGTTATGACTTAAAACTAACCTAATATGTACAGACACAAATAATAAACTAATTAAACCTATAGAAACGTACATGAACGAAGTTTAAACTAATTTTAAGATTCAAATACTAGAAGAAGAAAAAACAGAAAACTTACTTATGCAAGTTGAACCAACTGAACTCCCACTCGAGCCCCGGAATAATGTACACGCGTGTTGTTCAACAAAAAACAAGCGAACACATTATTGCGAGACTTGACTTGAACTCCAGACTCAGGCAATTGGAAAAAATTCAAGAAACTCGGATTTCTAGGGTTCTGCCAGTCTATGATCTAAAATTCGAGAAGTTTTGGCAACATTCAAAAGATTCTGGCTAGGGATTCAGGTAGAGGGAGGTCAGAATAGTATATGGTGTAAATTTGGTTGGATTTGGGTGAGTTGATGTTTTGGTCTAGATTTTCGATCTAAAATTCAAAAAGATTGGTGATGAATTGAGGGAGATGGTTTTGGGGGTTGGAAAGAGGAGGAGAAGGGGAGCTTGTGGTGAAAGTTTGGGGTCATTTGGATCTTCGCCACCGGCGGAGGCGATTTCCGGCCGGTGGAAGACGGTGGAAGGTAGGGGAGACACGGTGGGCGGCGGTGGGAGACGACGGAGACATAGGGGGTTAGGGTTGTACGAGGAAGTAAGGCTTTGGTCTCTAGTTTTGTACATGGATTATTACATTTTTATGTAAATTCCCTGAACAACTCTGGACCGTTAGATTGGTATGGACGAAAGGCTGAGATTGATTCACTATAAAATGACACCATTTTGGGCGTCTCTGGACTGAACTGGGTTGGCGTTTTGGGCTGGACCGACGGGGATTGGGTTATGGGGTGATTGGGCTCGAATTTGTGGCCCAAACAATTAGGTGGCCTGGTTTTCTTTAAGCTCAAACCCATTTTATTTTATTTCTTTTGATTTTTGTTTTGTGTTAAAAACAAAATTAAAACTATCAAAAAACCGGGATTTATCTAAAATTAAACTACTTAATTTCCACAAACTAACTAAATCCCAATTTAAAAGGGAAACTAAACAAAAAATGTAAAATGACTATTTTTTTGTTATTTTTCTCTGATTTTAGCAAAAATATAAAAACGAGTTCTAAATGCAAATGTACTATTTTTGTACCTTTTTATGAATTATACCAACTAAAAATACACATAAAATACAAACAAACAAAAAATCATGCGATTTATTCCTAAAATTCAAATAATAAAAGAAAAATCCTAATTCTGAAGAATTTTATAGGAGTAATTTAAGCGTGGCAAAAATCACGTGCTCACAAATTTTTTTCAAAAAATGACACAGACCACACACGCAAATCAAGAAACATCAGATAAAGCTAATAGAGTGTTCAGAACACGGAAATAAGGTCTAATAATCCAAATGACCTATTAGGTAGTCTCATTTTCCACGTCTAAAAGAAACGTTCGTCCTAGAAAAGACATAGAAAAGTACCTCGACTAGTGAAAAGGTGGAGCAACTACTCTTCATCTCGGAGTAGGACTCCCACATAGCCTCCTCAGTCAGATGACCTTTTCATTGCACTTTCACATAAGAAAATCTCTTAGATCTCAACTTGCAAACATGCTGGTCTAGAATAGCTACTGACTCTTCCTCATAGGTCACATTTTTATCAATTGCACAATGTTGAAGTCCAAAACATGGGAGTTCTCCTCATGGTACATCCAAAGCATGGAAACATGAAATATCAGTTGTACTCTTGCTAGGCTAGGAGGAAAATCAAGCCTGTAAGAAACCTCCCAACTCTGTCCAAGATCTCAAATGGGCCAGTAAACCTCGGGCTCAACTTTCCCTTCTTCCTGAACCCTCATCACACCCTTCATAGGCGACACTCGGAGAAGACCTTCTCTCCCACCATGTAAGCTACATCTCGAACCTTCCGGTTCGCATAACTCTTCTGCCTGGATTGAGTTGTACGAAGTCGCTCCTGAATTACCTTAACCTTCTCAATAGCATCACAGACCAAATCACTACCCAATAATCTAGCCTCTCCGGGCTCAAACTAACCAATCTACGAATGACATGCCGAGTGAGTTGGGGACGCCATATAGATAGTGCCTCCAAATTTCCAATGCATGAAAAATGGCTGCTAACTCTAAATCATGCACAGGGTAATTCTTCTCATGAACCTTCAACTACCGAGATGCGTAGGATATCACCCTACCTTCTTGCATTAATATTGCCCAAGCCCAATAGACGATGCATCATAATACATGGTCTAAGATCCCGAACTAGTAGCTAACACCAACATTGGGGTTGTCATCAATGCTGTCTTAAGCTTCTAAAAGCTCTACTGACACTCGTTGGACCACCTAAAAAGAGCACCTTTCTGGTTCAACTTGATCAATAGGGTTGAGATAGATGAAAACCCCTCCAGGAACCGGCAATAATACCCTTCCAAACCCAAGAAGCTCCAAATCTCTGTAGCTAAAATAGGTCTAGGACAGTTCTGAACTGATTTAATCTTCTTGGGATCCACCTTAATACCCTTGGAAGATACAACATGCCCCAAAAAGGCAATCGAGCCCAACCAGAACTCACATTTTGAAAACTTGGCATAAAACTGATGATCCTTTAATGTCTGAAGTATGATCTGAAGATGCTACTCGTGCTCCTCTCGACCGCGAGAGTAGACAAAATATCATTAATGAAGATTATCACAAAAGAATCTAGATAGAGCTTGAACACCAAGGTCATCAAATCCATAAAGGTTGCTGGGGCATTAGTCAAGACAAATAACATCAATAAAAACTTGTAGTAACCACACCGAGTCCCATAAGCTATCTTAGGGACATCTGATGCCCTAATCTTCAACTGATGGTAGCCTGATCTCAAATCAATATTGGAATACATCTTGGCACCCTGAAAATGGTAAAAAAAGTCATCAATCCTTGACAACAGATACTTGTTCTTGTCAGTGACTTTGTTCGATTGCCTATAATCTACACACATTCTCATTGTTCTATCCTTTTACTTCACAAACAACACTAGTGCACCCCAAGTTGAGATACTATGCCTAATGAATCCCGTATCAAGCAAATCCTGAAACTGCTCCTTCAATTATTTCAACTCAATTGGGGCTATACTGTATGGTGCAGTAGAAATGGGTTGACTGCCCGACATCGGGTGGCACCCCCGGGTAGCATATATGCCAAATATGCTAGACACCCCGTCTCGATCATAAATTGAACCTTCACATATGAAATGACCCTTCTAGTAGAATGGTTGGGAGTCCCTCTCTACTCTAATCTAGGCGACCCTAATATGTCTAATGTTATAATTTTGGCATGATAGTCCAAAATAGTGTGATAAGGTGACAACTAATCCATGCCTAAGACCACATCAAAATCCACCATATCAAGAAGTGGAAGGTCTACCCTAGTATCATAGCTCCCGATAGTGACCAAACATGCACGATATACCTGGACTACCACAATAGAATCTCTGACAGGCTTAGACACTTAAATAGAAGCACTCAAAGAATTACGAGACATATCCAAATATGAAGAAAAATATGATGACACATATGAATAATCATAACCAAGATAAAATAGAAAGAATGCATCTTTATGGAAAAATAGAATAATATATGTGATGATCGCATCCGACGACTCTACTTCAGGTCTAGTTAGGAATGCATAGAAATGGGGATGAGCCCCACGACTCTTACCTCTACCTCTCAAACGGCCTGTAACTCGCTGGCCTCCACCTATAACGGCCTAACCACAACATCTAGCTGCTTGACCCTCGCCTCGGGATGGCTAAATAATTGGGGATTTCACTACTTATTAGCGTATTTTATCTCTCATTTTATTTCAAAAGGGTTTAATATTATGCCTAAAAAATTGATGAAATATGCTTAATTGCAGGAATATTGGAAAATGAGCCCCCAAGATGAAATCCAATTCAACAAGGAGTGATCTAAACTTAAGGAAAAAACAGGCACATAAGCTTAAAGTGCGGACTGCAGATTATAATCTGCGGCTGCAGATTGTGAAGAGAGTCATAGCAGAGACGTGCAAAGTGCATTCTGCACATGACATGTGCGGCCGCACAAACTGAGAAAGAGCAAAAGTTCAGAGTACCTGCATTTCAAGTTCAATAGAAGTGCGGACCGCACAATTAGTGCACAGACGCAGAAGAACAGCTACGCAGCCGTAATCACATATATGCGGTTTGCTGAAGAGCAATGTGCGGCTGCACATAGAAATGTATAGACCACAAAACGAGAGAAGTGCGGGAGCAGTTCAGAATTATGGGGCCGAAAGTTTCCAACCCTATCAGGCTGAAGAAAAGTGAGGACTGGACATGGAATTGTGCGGCCGCTGAACCTCTAAAAAGGTATTTTTGTCTGAAAATTCTAGCTTTGTATAAATAGAAGAGTTTCACTTTTTAAGGTTAAGTTTTGACATCAGCAGCTATAGTAGACAGTTTTCTTTACTCTCTTCAGTAGTTCTTGCTATTTTGAGCTTTTTGAATATAGATTTCATCATTTTAATTCTCAATATAGGTTTACTTATCATTTTTTCTTCTATTTATTCTATCTTAATCTTGAGTATCTAGATTTTTACTAGGATTTTCACTCAACCTTAGAGTTGTAATCCTAATGGGTGTTTGATTTATTGCTTGTTTATGGTTGAGTGTCTATTATTTAGCCTTGTTCTTCCTTTTAATTGTAGAATTAATGGTTTCAAACAGTATTTCATGCCTATTTGGCTTGGTCCCTACTTGAGAAAGAGAGACTTAGTATAGGAAAACTTGGCTAACAAGAAATTGGATAACTCAAAAGATTGATAGTACCAATTAAAATGGTTGAACCTAGAGATAGTAAAACCTGACTTGAGCTTTGTATCAACCATTTTGTTCTATACCCATTTGTAATTTAGAAAGTTAAATAGGAAAACATCACTCTCTGACTGAGAGGTATTGAGTAGGTACTCAAGTGTTGATATTTATGATACACCTCGACCAATAAAGCAAGCTAACAGGTTGGTCAGGGGTATGCCTGCATCCTAATTGCTAGGCATGACCACTAGCCTGTCATGGACTTCCCTAATTCCCCCTCTATTGCACTTACACTTACTCTTAGACTCTAAGTTCTACCCCCCTCCTATGAGCCTTGCCTTGGGAACCTTGAGTTCCCTCTAAACTTGGACATTTGAGGGCTGGCCCTTCCACACTGCACTATAATCTGATCCTACAAATGTATTTGGGTGTACGCACTGTCTGGGGTTCTTGCAGCCCCTTGGAACTTTGACACAACCAAAAGATGAGAAAGGCTTTGGAAATCTGATCTTTGGAAGTTGGTTTATCTCATATTGTTAGACCTTGAGTCTGAATTAGGCTATTTGGTTGTAGCTTGAATTTCTGATGTAATTTTGTTTTATCTTTCTTGGTTCATTCGGTTCTGTAATAATTTGTAATAACTATGGGGTTCTAGTGAAAAAAGGAGGGTCATTTATGTATGCATATGGGTAGACAACATGCTCGTAGGGATTACTATTTACAAATTCTACCTTCATGCATACATATAGAATTCATGCCTATAAGTTTCTACATATAGAAATCATGTATAAGTTTCTGTGCTTACGCATTTAGAAATCCTACATATAAGTTATGCATTACACGTAGAAATCCTGCCTATAAGATTGTTTCATTACTAGAAACCATGCCTATATGTTTCTGCATATAGAAATCATGTTTATAGTTTTGTTTCTTCACCTCTGCATATACCTATGTCATTAGGAAAATAATCTTAGGTTTAATAATAATCAACTTCATTCTAGATACAATGCCAATAGGACTCCTGCACTTACGTAGTTATCTTGAAACCAACAACGCTTAGAAATCAGGCCTATAGGATGTAATCAGTTGTTCAGGTCCATCTATTTCACCTCTGAGTTTAAAATCAGTAGCAAGATCGTTTAAAATCTGCAGAGCTTTGTTTATAAAACCAGTAACCTTTCTTTAAAATCAGTACGCCTTCTGCATGGTTAGATATCATTCTTATAGGCCTCATCTAGGCAAACCAGTAGGTAATTAATCAACTGTGTCTATCCCTGATAAACTACAACCAGACAAGGCCTAATTCAGACTTCTCATCTAAGAAATATTTGATAAAGCAGCCTGTCCTAATGCTTTAAATTTAATTCAGACTATAACCAGTATTTGAAGTCATACTAGATAATTTGCTTCTTTAAGTAAGGAGGCCTCTTTGAGCCTTTAATCTGCTATGTGTTTCCCCTAACTGCATTATGTGTTTTGTTTGTCGCCTTAGACTTTTATCCTTTTAAATTCTAAAAAAGAGCCCCCCCAACTCCTTCCCCTTTTTAGGATTAGTAGTCCCAAATGCCTCCGAGATTGATAGGATTGGGGTGGGTAGTAGCATGTAATAAGTAACGAGACCATTCCACGATTTAGTACCTTAACGGGGTGGAGGAAAGGGTAGACATGGATATGATGATCATGCGATAACACCATGTGTATAAATGGTTGCCGGGTGTTGCGTTAGGTGATCCATGTTATTTATAAACCTAGGACCCCCTCCCTCTTTATGCGTTTACTTCTTTTTTCAAAATTTTTTAAAACTGTCAGTTTTCAGTTCTTTTAAACCTTGTCTTTTACTTTAATCATTTAAAATCTCTTCCAGTTATTTAATTTCCAGTACTGTTTCTTTTCCAAACTTTCTCCCCATTTCATTCCTTTGTTTGATTATTTGTACCAACTATTTGACCCCCATTTTTCTGCACTTGTATATTCTTTAAATAATTATAAAATCGCCTATTCCCAAACTTCACCATGTTTATTTAACTTTTACACTTCCCTTTGTTTGCAATCGTTGTGCAAAGGTTGTCTTGTATGTTTATTTGTTGTTACATTTAAAGTCACAATTGTAGCATGGCCAGGAACCACACTAGTGGATCTTGGGGGGTGCCTATCACCTTCCCCCCGAAATAATTTCAAGCCCTTACCTATTATCTGGTTCTTTTTTTTTTTTTATCTACTTATCTTTTTTTTTCCTTAGTGTCCTAATGTACTTAATCATTCGGTGGCGACTCTTCTAAATCTCAAACCCAATTCCCAAAAGGAAAAGAGTTGTCCGCCCAAATGTCATAAAACCGATTTTGCCTAAGAAAAAGGGGGCATCGACAACAGGTTCCCAAACTTGGGCTCAGTTTTCAGATATGTTCATGAGGGAGTATGTCCCCCAGAGTCTTAGGGATGCCAAGCACACGGAGTTTGAGCATTTTTGCCAGGGTACTGTGACTGTCTAAGAGTATGCTGTCCGTTACATCGACTTGGCTAGACATGCACCAACTTTGGTTTCCACGGTTCGCGAGAAGGTTTGCTGGTTCATTGAGGGGCCTATTCCCAACATCAAATCTAGCATGGCTCGTGAGTTGGAGATGGATATATCTTATCAGTAGGTAGTGAGCATTGCTATGAGGTTTGAGGGTATGCATGCTAGGGACAGAGAGAAGAGGGAGGCCAAGAGGTCTTGAGATTCGGGCTTTTATTCTGGTGCCCTTATCCCAACTGCAGGTCGTCATGGTAGGGGTCATATGGGTCGCCCCGTTCATTCAACTCTTCCAACAACCAGTGGTATTCTAGCTCCACCTAGGCCTCAAGAGCCTTATTATGCACCTCCAATCACTAGTGCGCCTCTTGCATGGGGTGCTTCAAGTGGTCAATTCAGCAGACCTGGCACGATCTAGTCGCAGCTGCCAAGTCCTCCCCGAGCTTGTTTAGAGTGTGGTGACACACGCCATATGGTGAGGGATTTCCCCAGATTTAAGAGGGGTGCACCTTTGCAGACTCCTCAGCAACAATAGGCCCCATAGAGCTCTCAAGCTATGGTCCCAGCACCCGTTGTTACCCTACCAGCCCAGCCAGCCAAAAATGGAGGTCGAGGAGGTAGAGGCCGCCCTCGAGGGGGAGGCCATGCCAGATATTATGCTCTTCCAGGCCGTATCGAGGCCACCGCCTCTGATTCTGTTATCACAGGTACTATCTTGGTCTGTCACAGAGATGCACCGGTTCTATTCGATCTAGGTTCCACTTATTCTTATGTGTCTTCTTATTTTGCTCCGCATTTGGGTGTACCTCAGGATTCTTTGAGTCCCCAGTTTATGTTTCTACTTTGGTGGGATATTCTCTTATTGTGGACCACGTTTACTGGTCATGTTTGGTTATTCTTGGTGGTTTTGAGACTAGAGCCAACTTATTATCGTTCGACATAGTTGATTTTTATATTATCTTGGGCATGGACTTGTTGTCGCCCCATTATGCTATTCTTGATTGTCATGCCAAAACAGTAACACTGGCTATGCCAGGTGTACCACGTATTGAGTGGAGGGGTGCTTTAGGTCACACTCCCAGTAGAGTTATTTATTTCCTTAAGGCTCAGCATATGGTTGAGAAAGGCTGTGATGCGTACTTAGCTTATGTGAGAGATGCCAGTATGGATACTCCTTCAATTGATTCAGTCGCAGTAGTATAGGATTTCCCTGATGTGTTTCCAACTGATCTTCCGAGCATGCCACCTGATAGAGACATTGATTTTGGCAATGATCTGTTGCCGGGCACTGAGCCCATTTCTATCCCTCCATACCGTATGGCTCCTCCTGAGTTGAAGGAGTAATTGCAGTAATTACTTAATAAGGTTTTTATTTGGCCCAATGTATCGCTTTGGGGTGCTCCTGTGTTATTTGTGAAGAAGAAAGATGGTTCTATGCGCATGTGTATTGATTACCGCCAGTTGAATAAGGTGACAGTGAAGAACCGCTATCGTTTGCCTCGTATTGATGACATGTTCGACCAGTTGTAGGGTGCTTGTGTGTTTTCTACGATTGACTTGCATTCAGGCTATCATCAGTTAAAGATTCGGGAGCTAGATATCCCGAAGACTACCTTCAGGAATCGGTATGGTCATTACAAGTTCCTTGTTATTTCTTTTGGGATAAGTAATGCCCCAGCACCCTTTATGCATCTGATGCACAGTGTTTTACGGCCAAATCTTGATTCGTTCGTGATCATTTTTATTAATGACATTCTGGTGTATTCTCGGAGTTGGGGAGAGAATGAGCAGCACCTGAGGACAATGCTTTAAACCTTGAGAGAAAAGAAGCTATATGTTAAGTTCTCAAAATATGAGTTTTGGTTAGATTTTGTGGCATTCTTGGGTCATGTGGTCTCGAGAGAGGGTATTTAGGTGGATCCAAAGAAAGTGGAGGTTGTGCAGAGTTAACCCAGACCATCCTCAGCTACATAGATTCGTAGTTTTCTTAGCTTGGCTGGTTACCACAGTCGATCTGTTTAGGGGTTTTCATATATTGCAGCACCTATGACCAGACTGACCCAGAAGGGTGCTCTGTTCTAGTGGACGGTAAAGTGCGAGAAGAGATTTCAGAAGCTCAAGACAGCCCTGACTACAACCCCAGTTTTGATATTGCCTACCAGTTTCGGGGTCTTATACTATCTATTGTGATGCTTCGAGAGTTGGCCTTGAAGCGGTATTGATGCAGGACGGTATGGTGATTTCCTACGCGTCTAGACAGTTGAAGAGACATGAGAAGAATTGTCATGCCCATGAGTTAGATGCCATTGTTCATGCCTTGAAGATCTAGCGCCATTTCTTGTACGGTGTACCTTGTGAGATATATACTGGTCACCGAAGTTTGTAGCATCCATTCAAGCAGAAGGACCTTAATTTGCGTTAGAGAAGATGGCTAGAGCTGCTGAAGGATTATGACATCACTATCTTGTATCACCTGGGCAAGGCTAATATGGTGGCCGATGCTTTGAGCCGACTGTCAAAGAGTTTGGGGAGTTTGACTTATTTACCAGCAACAGAGAGGCCTATGGCGATGGATGTTTAGGCCCTAGCCAGCCAGTTTGTGAGATTGGATCTTTCGGAGCCCAACCGGGTTCTAGCTTGTGTGGTCTCTCGGTCTTCCTTGTTTGATCGTATCCGGGAGCATCAGTTTGATGAGCCTCGTTTGCTTGTCCTCAAGGAAAACGTGGTGTATGGTGATGCTCGAGATGTGACTATTGGTAATGATAGAGTATTGAGGATACAGGGTCGAGTTTGTGTACCCAATGTCGATGGGCTTCGGGAGTTGATTCTAGAGGAGCCCATAGTTCGCGGTATTCCATTCATCCGGGTGCCGTGAAGATGTATTAGGATGTGAGGCAGCACTACTGGTGGAGGCGGAAGAAGAAGGATATGTCAAACCTCCTTTTTCACTACCACACCCCGTAAAGGGTATAATAAAGGGAGTTCTTTCCAACTTGAAGTGACAATCGAAATGGGATTATTTATTAGAAGATTTAGAGTCGGCTCTGGAAGATTTATGGTGTCCCAAGTCACCGGTTCAAAATCCCGAATCGAGGAAAAGAATGACTCTGTTTAACAACCCGCAAACCAAAAATCTGAGTAAGGAATTCTGTTAACCCGGGAGAAGATATCAGGCATTCTCGGGTTTCGTGGTTCTTCATGGTACCTCAATTGTCATATCTGGCTTAATTATCTGATTTTATACAATTGCGAACCTATGTGCAAATTTTAACTTTTTAACCGTTTTTATTCATATTTTTAAAGAAGATTACAACGTCGTTAAAACACGTCTCGAACCACGTCACATAAATGCACACATGATTTTTTTGACATATTTTAACTTCATTGGGATTTGGATTTAGGTCACATAAATATGAACTCGAGTTTAAGAAGGTAAATTTATTAAACACGCGCCTAAAGGAACTATGCGTTTGGACTTTATGGGGGCCATGAAATTTCCTAAATGGCACGCCTCGAGTTCTAAGGATAAGCAAGATTAATTAAAACGAGGGCCATACAATTGCCATTTTTATTTGGCACAGCGTACCTCATTCGATCTCGAAAACTTAAAACAATTCATTCCAATAGTAACGAATTAATTCGCCCCGCCTACTAGTACCATACTACTCTTAAAGTCCAAGCCAAACAAACGAAAGAATTACCGGTCCCACACTACTCTTAAAGCTTAAACCATTGGAGTCGTTAGTTTCTCTTCTGGGTTTAAAATAGGATCTGTTAATGCTGCTAGAAGATGTAAAACTTAGTGGAGATGTTATTCTCACATTGAACAGTGCACAACGGACATACACACAATGGTGTTTGCTTTTCTGTGCAAGGGGGAAGTCAAGCAATTTCAGTCAAAAATGTAAACAGATGAAGTAAACCATGATGAGCCATGTGGCTGATACTTGAGAAATGATATTGGTATGAATTGCCCAGCATGTTTTTCTTATTACTAAACTACAAACTTGCCCTCCAATATGTTATTTAAATAAGAAAATAGAATCCCTCCATGCTGTACCAATAATATCATACTGTTAACAATACTATACAAAAAGATCCTCTCTATATGTGCAATTTACATCTAATCCTGAGCCCATGAATCACAATTACAACAACTTACCTCTAAATATTTAGCTATCACTAATTAACCTTTGTAGAAATGCTATCAATCGATAATCTTCTTATGCTAAAGATGAGACACAAAGTGAGTTTTAACAAACATACTCTAAAATTCCAGAGTAAACATCAGCAAATTTTACCAAAAAATAAACAGAGAAGGTAAAGAAACAGTAATGGCAAATCAACTGCGGAGACAAGATCTAGCAAAGATACCGAAAATTAGATCGTTTAAGCAAGGCAGCAAGACACTATTGCCATTTCATGGAAACAATTTGAAATAGAAAGTATCAAGTGCAAATAGAAATACCAAATATTCCACACATTCCTAATATAATACCAATTGTCAAGATCTAAGCAAAATGATAATTCTCTAAAAATAATCCATTAAACTTGAATCGCCCAGAAAGAAAGTGCAGAGCAACTTACTTGTTCGAACAAGCCGGACCGAAAGGAACCTCGGTTAACAAGCAATAGATAACTCGAACGACCTCAACTCAATTTCAAAACTCGAATAATCTCATCTCTTACAATTAGAACTCAAGGAAGAAGCTGAAATGTTTATGTTCTATATCTTTGAATTTGAATCCGGGATCTAAATCAGACCAAAATAATTGAAGAAGACGAAGAAATCAAAAGCTAAACTCAGAGCCCAGATTTTCGTCCATGTCTGCCATGATCTTGGGGTGGAAGAGGATTAAACGGGTTTGGTCGTTTTTTGTCTCTGCTGCTCTTACTCTCACCTCTCTGTTTGTATGTGTGCTTTGGAATGAGGGGTCTATTGGTTCTTCGTTTCAATGAAGAAGAAACTCATGGCTGTGTATGGCTGATGCTCTGTAAGGAGAAGAGAGCGATGGAGGGGGTGGGGTCTTGAAGGATAACGGGGGTCCAGTGAAAGCTGCGCTGATGGTTGAAGTTACAGAACGGGGGGTGGGGTTTGTTTGGAGAAGATCGATCCAGGGGGGTCTCTTTGCGGCGCTGTTGGTGTATCCAAGCATTAGGCGTCTCTACTATTTATCTTAGGCCTAGGTTAGATTTTTGGTGGGGAAACGGGTTTGGGTATTGGGTATTGGATGTTGGATCAACCCGGTTTGGGCTAGGTTAGGGAAAGACTTGGGCTTTTAAAATGGTTTGGCCCAATTCAAATTAAAACCAACTTTTTATTTCAATTAATTAAAAACCTAAATTAACCTCTTAAACTTATTCAAATTATAAAATTAAGCTAATTATCTAACTATAATGTTTATAAAAACTAGTTGATCCTAAATTGAAAGAGAAAACTCAATAATCCAAAATTAAAAGCTAAGAATGTAAAAACGAGCCATTTTTGTAATTTTCATTTTAAATAAAGCAACTAAGTAATTAATTAATCCTAAAATGTAAACACAAAATCTAAATGCAATGCATGGTATTTTTGGTATTTTTTTTTATTTTTAATGGAAATTAAATATGCACAAAAATGTGAATAATTAATAAAACTCTACAAAAATTTCTATAAAATTGCAAAAATTGGGAAAAATAATTTTATGGGAGTAATTCATATAGGGCAAAAATCACGTGCTCACACCTGCCCCTCTTTGCTCGGAAACACGAAGAGTTTTCATGTAAAGTTAAAGTGAGCGGATACGAGCGATTTTTGCCCGTTTGAATACTCTGTGGGAAGCATTTATGAGAGATTTGACCGAACCTTGCTTCCGAGGTTTCCTACATATCCTTGGCTGTAAAGGAATCAGGTTAGTGTAGTTTAGAAGTGAGTGAGATGATGGAATATGCTGAGGTGAAGAGCTGGTCGAGGTGTCGTTCTGCCGAGGTTCCGGTTCGCGGTCCTGCTATTACATCAAAAATCAAAACATGAAAAAGACTAGCTAAGCCTGTCAACTACGAGTTACAAGATTCCTATCAATAAGTCTTCTAAAGCTTGATCTTGAGTCTTGAATGGTTCTTCATGCAGACTTTGGATGTGAACCTTGACGCTAGCTAGTTGCAGGTGCTAATTCATTCTTATTTAGCTTTTCGGACCAGACCCGGACACCACACCATGCTTGTGACTCCAATCATCTCTTAAGCAATTCACATCATTCTCTACTGTTGCATTTGGATTCACTTTTTCCTTATTTAGTTTCTCCTTTTCTTTTGTTAGTTTGGATTGTGACTAACTTTTGCTGATCATCTCGGACTGTTGACTCGCATTCTTTCCGCAAGGCTCTTTTGATCTAAGATGTTTTGCCCTTTCTCCAGGTGGCTGCCTGACTGCTGACGAAACTTTGAGATGTTTTCATTTCTCCGAGTGTTGCTTGACCGCTGAACTTGAATGTATTCCTCTGTTCTCCAGGCATGCTCCTGACTGCTAAAACTTGAAATGTATTCCTCTATTCTTTAGGCGGGCTCCTGATTGCCAAAACATGAAATGTATACCTCTGTTCTCCAGGCGGGCTCCTGATTGCTAAAACTAGAAATGTATACCTCTGTTCTCCAGGCGGGCTGCCAATTGCTAAAACTTGAAATGTATGCCTCTGTTCTCCAGGCGGGCTCCTGATTGCTAAAGCTTGAAATAAATGCCTCTGTTCTCCTGGTGGGCTCCTGATTGCTAAAGCTTGAAATAAATGCCTCTGTTCTCCAAGTGGGCTCCTGACTGCTAAAACTTGAAATAAATGCCTCTGTTCACCAGGCGAACTCCTAATTGCTAAAACTTGAAATAAATGCCTCTGTTCTCCAGGCGGGCTCCTGATTGCAAAAACTTAAAATAAATGCCTCTGTTCTCCGGGCGGGCTCCTGATTTGTAAAACTTGAAATAAATGCCTCAGTTCTCCGGGCGGGCTCGAGATTGCTAAAACTTGAAATAAATGTCTCTATTCTCCAAGCGGGCTCCTGATTGCTAAAACTTGATAAATACCTTTGTTCTCTATGCGGGCTCCTGACTGCTAAGAATAGAAATAAATGACTCTGTTCTCCAGGCGGGTTCCTGGTTGCTAAAACTTGAAATATATGCCTCTGTTCTCCAGGCGGGTTCCTGATTGCTGAAACTTGAAGTATCTGCCTCTGTTCTCCAAGCGGGCTCCTGACTGCTTGAATTTTGAAATATATGCCTTTGTTCTCCAGGCGGGCTCCTGATTGCTAAAGCTTTAAATAAATGCCTCTGTTATTCAGGCGGGCTCCTGATTGCTAAAACTTAAAATAAATGCCTCTGTTCTCCAGGCGGGTACCTGATTGCTAAAGCTTGAAATAAATGCCTCCATTCTCCAAGTGGGCTCCTGATATCTAAAGCTTGAAATAAATGCCTCCGTTCTCCAGGTGGCTCCTGACTGCTAAAACTTGAAATAAATGCCTCTGTTCACCAGGCGAACTCCTGATTGCTAAAACTTAAAATAAATGCCTCTGTTCTCCAGGCGGGCTCCAGAATTCTAAAACTTGAAATAAATGCCTCTGTTCTCCAGGCGGGCTCCTGATTGCTAAAGATTGAAATAAATGCCTCTGTTCTCCAGGTGGGCACCTGATTGCTGAAACTAGAAATAAATGCCTCTGTTCTCCAGGCGGGCTCCTGATTGCTAAAGCTTGAAATAAATGCCTTTGTTCTCCAGGTGGGCTCCTGACTGCTAAAACTTGAAATAAATACCTCTGTTCACCAGGCAAACTCCTAATTGCTAAAACTTTAAATAAATGCCTCTGTTCCCCAGGCGGGCTCCTGATTGCTAAAACTTATAATAAATGCCTCTGTTATGCAGTCGGGCTCCTGATTTCTAAAACTTGAAATAAATGCCTCTATTCTCTAGGCGGGCTCCAGATTGCTAAAACTTGAAATAAATGCATCTGTTCACCAAGCGAAATCCTAATTGCTAAAACTTGATATAAATGCCACTGTTCTCCATGCGGGCTCCTGATTGCTAAAACTTAAAATAAATGTCTGTGTTCTCCAGGCGGGCTCCT
This sequence comes from Nicotiana glauca, assembly GCA_026770625.1. NCBI lineage: Eukaryota > Viridiplantae > Streptophyta > Magnoliopsida > Solanales > Solanaceae > Nicotiana > Nicotiana glauca. Next base: position 69,544 of record MU786209.1, read on the forward strand.
AATTTCTAAAACTTGAAATAAATGCCTCTGTTCTCGAGGCGGGCTCCTGGCTGCTAAAACTTGAAATGTATTCCTCTATTCTTCAAGCGGCCTCTTGATTGCTAAAACTTAAAATGTATAACTCTGTTCTCCAGGCGGGCTCCTGATTGCAAAAACTTGAAATGTATGCCTCTGTTCTCCAGGCGGGCTCCTAATTACGCCTCTGTTCTCCAGGCGGGCTCCTAATTGCTAAAACTTGAAATGTATGCCTCTGTTCTCCAGGCGGGCTCCTGATTGCTAAAGCAGGAAATAAATGCCTCTGTTCTCTAGGTGGGCTTCTGATTGCTAAAGCTTGAAATAAACGCCTCCGTTCTCCAGGTGGGCTCCTGACTGCTAAAACTTGAAATAAATGCCTCTGTTCACCAGGCGAACTCCTAATTGCTAAAACTTGAACTAAATGCCTCTGTTCTCTAGGCGGGCTCCTGATTGCTAAAATTTAAATGTATGCCTCTGTTCTCCAGGCGGGCTCCTGATTTCTAAAGCTTGAAATAAATGCCTCTATTCTCCAAGTGGGCTCCTGATTGCTGAAACTTGAAATAAATGCCTCTGTTCTCCAGGCGGGCTCCTGATTGCTAAAAAATGAAATAAATGCCTCCTTTCTCCAGGTGGCCTCCTCACTGCTAAAACTTGAAATAAATGCCTCTGTTCACCAGGCGAACACCTAATTGCTAAAACTTGAAATAAATGCCTCCGTTCTCCAGGCGGGCTCCTGATTGCTAAAACCTAAAATAAAAGCCTCTGTTTTCCAGGCGGGCTCCTGATTGCTAAAGCTTGAAATAAATGCCTCTGTTCTCCAGGTGGGCTCCTGATTGCTAAAGCTTGAAATAAATGCCTCCGTTCTC